>JADRCC010243713.1:0-12732 GCA_019843855.1 Hylomyscus alleni | reverse complement strand
CCAGTTTCTCAGTGGCAGAGTAGACCTGGTCCCTATCTCACAAGTGAGGAGTGTCTATGAAGAGCCTAAGCAAGGCTCAACACCCTATAGGCACTCACTTCTCTCTGGTCCTTAGTTTCCTCCCTGCTAACAAGGAAGATAATATAGATGGGTTCAGCCAGCAGTACCTGACTCCTGGGGTCGGCCTCCTGGGAGTCCAGTGTCTCTGTTTACCATCCAAAGAGGCTACAGCAAAGCTGTGCTACTTGAGCTAGGTTATGGCCACTTCTGGCTTGCAAGGAGATGCCCATAGCCTCTAGCCAGGGGCCAGGCATACAGACCCCTGTACCTCACACAGCACCTCCAACCCCAGCTCCTCATCCCATTGGTTCTTGGGCTCTGTGACTTCAAAATAGTCACGGTGGGAGGAAAGGCTCACTACCTGCACGCAGAACCTGCTTCCTCTGGAATTCTTGTCATAGGGGAGACCCAGCCTTGAGCCTATTCTTGCCTTACCACTGTCTCCCCGGTATCCTGAGCCAGGAAGAGGTGAACATAAGAAAACACAAGGAAGTAGAGGGTGGGTGCCAGGTAGTAAAGAACACACAAATGTGAAGTATAAAATCTGGCTCTGCTGGGTGGCCCCAGGCCACTGGCCTCCCTTCTCTGGTTGACTAATATGTAGATGGACCATCAGTGAGATCACAGATTGATGTACAGACAAAATAGTTCCTGTGGCTTTCCCAGCCAAGTGCTGCTTCCTCACCATGGCTGCACCAGCCTACCATACATCAGGCCTTCCCCCTTACTTGGCCCCCTGACATCACACAAGCAGCCTGGCCAGGCATCCAACCTGAGGACACGCTGCTAGGTCCCCTGGGTTCTTCCCGCCCTCCTTCCCTTCATATATCTTTAATGGGGCCTGGGGGCTATAGAGAGAGGTGGCGTGGCACAAAAACTGGCTGTGGAGCCCTTTTGGGTCCTCACTTTACCCCCTCTGCAGCCTGGGCCCAGCATCCTCTACCCCCTGAGCAGCTGAGTGCTGAGCAGATAGCTTGTGCACGGGGACCTTCCAGAGACAACAGCACTGGCTTTGGGCTGAAAAGAGAGACTTACGGGAGAAGGGGGTTATTTGGGCTCATAATTCCATAGTACATCATGGTGGGGAAATCAGAGCAGCTGTGGCGTAGGGCAATTGGTCCCGTTGCATGCATAGCCAAGCAGCAGCATGCAATCAACACTGACGCTCAGCTCACTTACTCTTTCTATTCAGTCCAGGGCCTGAACCCATGCAATGGTGCCAGCTCCAGCTTAGGATGGGTCTTCCCACCCCAAGTAACCCAGTCTCAAAGCTCCCTCACAGACACATGCAATATTAACCATCACAGCTGCACACTGCCCTTCTGGGGCTCCTGGCTCCCCATCCCACAACCCCACCCCCCACCCCACCTGCACTGCTCAGCATCAGTAGGAGAACCAAAAGTGGGCTTTGGCATTTCTCTGCTGGCGGAGAGTCGTCAAGCTCGCAGGTCTATTTGTGAGAAGGAACCGGGGCTCCTCCACAGCCTCACCCAGTGCTAGCAGCATCCCAAGTCACTAGCCATCTCTTAATGTCTTCCAGGTCAACTGCCAGGGCAGAGACTTCTTTCCGAGGGCAGGGGTGGTCCACGGTTCAGGCATGTCCTGGTTAAGTCACCCCAGAGCACCTCTCTCTCTGGCTTTCATGACTCCAGATCGTCTGCACCATGGGGTCACTAGAGGATGGGCAGCCTTGCTTGGATTCCACCAGCCCTCGTCCCTGGAAATATACCCCAGATCACTTGAAAACCCATCACTCCACCCCACAGCCCAAACGACGTTTCATGTAGGGACTTGTCTACGAGTCAATCTGACGGGGCATCTTCTCAAATGAGAGCCCTTCTTCCCAGATGCCCCCAGCTTGTCAAGTCAACTAAAACTAACCAGCACACAGGGATTGAACTTGGATGCCCAGACTCAGCACCAAGCACCCTTCCAGTGGGCTGTGAATCCCCAAGGAGGCATAGAGTGGCTGAGGGGGTCTGGGTGTTAGTCTCAAAGAGGTCTGACTTAGAATGTTTGGTCTACTTTCTCCTGGCTGTGTGACCCAGAAGAACGAGTCTAACCTCTCTGAGTACAAGCCCCAGGTCTCGCTTGTCTCTGTAACCACAGTTCCTAAGCTACAGCAGGTGCTTGGTGCTTGCTGAGGAAATCGAGCTCAAAGAGGATGTTGGGGGCTGGTGAAATGGCTCAGCAGGTTAAAGGTGATTGCTAAGCCCGAGGTCAGGGTTCAATCCCTCTGTGCTAGCTCGTTTTTTGTCAGCTTGACTTGACACAGCTGGGACTGTCTTGGAAGGATTCTCCATTGAGAAAATGCCCTATCAGACTGACCTGTATGAAAGTCTGTAGAGGCATTTTCTTGATTAATGGTTGGTGTGAGAGGGCCCATCCCACTGTGGGTGGTGCCACCCCTCCCTTGGACAGGTTGTATAAGAAAGCAAGTTCGGCAAACCACAAAGAACGAGCCAGTAAACAGCACTCCTCCTTGGCCTCTGGTTCAGTTCCTATCTTCAGGTTGCCTCCTTGAATTCATACCCTGAGCCCCTGCTCATAATGGACTGTAAGATGTAAGTTCATATACACCCTTTCCCTCCCAAGTTGCTTTTGGTCATGGTATTTATCACGGCATTGGAAAACAAAGTATAACAGCCTGGGACCCACATTGTACAGGGAGAGAATTCACTTCTGTAAGTTGTCCTCTGACCTCCATATGTGCCACACACCTAAATAAATAAATAATAAAGAAAGAAAGAAATGTAGTTTTAGAAAATTAAAGGGCTGTTGGGTGAATTAAATTACATGATAGTCCCACAAGAACAGGTCATGCTCGTGCATGCGCAGATACACACACACACACACACACACACACACACACACACACACACACCTGCAGAGCCTCAAATTGCCACTGGGGGCGCCATCGCTCACAGTCTCTAGCGGGGCAGCCTTCATCCAGAAAGGGTTCATATGGTCTCAGCTTCAACCATAATCTTAACTAAGGGTTAAGAAGTAGAGGGAAAAAATGAGAAATAGAATCACCAGGGGTGAGTTCCTGATACGTAAATCTCTTTAAACAGCATTCATGCAGAGCAGGAGGTGACAGCCACCTGGGAACTCACCCATCTGGAAAGGGCCTGATTCTTTGGGATGCTGGAAAGTTGGACAAGACACTCCCAGGGGAACAATGAGTGTTTTCTTTTTGTTCTTGATAAACCAGAGTGGCCGGGTGTGTTCTCAGGGAAGAAGAAAGGAGTGTGCAGGCCAAGAGATGGCTGGCTGCCAAGCTCCATTACCTTTTTCTCCCTAAGCCCAGAGAGGCTTCCTGGAGGAGGCATGTTCTGGCTTCTTGACCCAGGCCTGCTCATGGGCTGTCCTCCACTAGCCTCTCACAGTCACGTGGCCATCTGTCAGAAGCCTCCTCCGGCAGAGCTGCTGTAGCCCTCCTGGCCAGCCTCCCTCCAGTTCCCAACGCAGCCCTTCACCGGACAGTTGTACAGGCTGTCCTCAGAAGAAAGGAACTTCCAGGTAGCTGGCCTTCAGCCAGGCTGCTGCTGATAGGATCAGGGGGCTGTGGAGGAAGCCGAGCCATGTCCATTACCCACACTGCTTTTGGCAGAGTCCTCTGTTTTGTCAGGGAATGGAAGAAGCCAGTCCCTAATCTCTGGTGCCCAGCCATGCTCCCCGCCCCTTGCCAGCCTGGCTTCCCCCTCTTGCCAGTCCCTAGACCAGAAAGAGAAGCAGCTAGGTACCAGGGGCACTGCTTGCTTCACTTGCCAGGGGCTTCCTCAGCAGGTATGGCCAAGGGCTACAGACAACTGGATTGCTGGGACTGACACCGAGACCAGAGTGGGAATTTGTGTTGGGGGGGCCTGGAACTTCAGAAGGTACCCCAAGCAGGATTCCCCATCATCTCCGGATCAGGTATGCGAGGCTGGGTTTATGGGACTGCCAGTACATCAGGGAGCCTAGGTCTCTGGGGAAGGCAGTAGGCCGGGGGAAATGCCCAGTGTTAGGGGAGACACCTGGGAAGTTGGCGCCTTGGACCAGAGGGAAGCTGGAGGGATGGGTAAGCTCAGTGGATGCTAAGAAGGGACCCAGAAGTGGATGCTAAGAAAGTCCCTGACTCTCCACAGCTAGCCCTCCAGAGGGCTGCTAAAGTATGTGAGAACGGGCAGAGAGCCAGGCCGCCTCCCATGCTGACACCCTTGAGCCACACTTCTTTCAGGTCTCAGCGCCTCTGCTTTCTGCCCTGTAAACTGGAGAGAGGGAAGAAATAAGTGCCGTAAGTCACGTAAGTGACATGACCACTGTGAGACTCAAATGATACTACAGCCATGTGTCCCCTGCCCACAGGTGTACGCTGGCAGGTATGCCCACTGCACATGTTGCTTCAGCCATAGGAGCAGTAAGTCCACAGTGGAAGCTGTTCCGATGCCTGTAAGGCTTTCTGTGCCTTCGTGGGTGGCTGCAGAAGAGTCCTAGGGTATAGTCTCACACCCCAAATCAGTCACAGTGGAGTTTGAATCTTCTAGCTAGCATGTCTCGGGTTAGTGCCCAGCCACCAATACTATCTGCCTCACATGTACAATGGGCACTGGGATGGGACTGTCGCATGGGTGCTTATAAGTGCTGGTGGGCCGTGTGCACGAAGGGCTGGTTCTGCTCCCAGTGCATCAGCTACTTTTACCACCCCTTCACTATCCCTCTTGTCACTGTTGGCCCTTGTAATTGTCATTGGGAAAGGGAGGCTACAAGATAGGTAAGGGCTTGCCCAGGGTCATAACCCAGAGAGCAGACAGGACACAGCCCTGCCTCGGGCCCTTGCCGATCTTGTCACCTCTCTGCTTACCTGTCTGAGGTGACTGTTTGTCCTGCTAAAACGCTTGGTGTAACCTTTGCAAGAGGTTCAGTGAACCCTTGGGACCATATCCCTCATGACCTCCTTGTTTCTGGGCAATTTTAATTTATCTGACAGTCTGGAGGAAGATGGCATTCCCCCTAGAGGCTGGACCTGCAGAGCCTAGGTTGGGGTTTCGCTGCAATTTCCATGGTATCCATGACACCCAAGAACTCTGGAGCCCTCTCCCCAAGGGCTCCCAGCCAGTCAAAGTTCCTGAGAAATGGGTGTAGATGGGAGGGTAGGTTTTCTGAGTACCACAGAGCACCTGGTATCCCAAAGGGCAGCTGGAGCCCCCAGATTCTACAAACACATTCTGGGTTTAGTACCAGATCTGAGATCTTCCTTAGGGATCTGTAGTTCTTCTTCATAGACAGGTAGACCTACCTTAGCAAGCTTGTCTCTGTCTCTTCCACACTGGCTTCCCCTAGTACACAGGGGCAGGCACACAGAGAAGGCAGAAAAGGCTGGGGCTTGAACACCCCCAGCACCCTGCTAAGGACCTTCTGTGCATATCTCAGTTCACTCCAGCCTCAGCTGATCTGGAAGAAGGCACCATGATGCCCATTTTACAGATGAGTAAACCAATGGAGGCCTGTCTGTTTGCAGCAGGGAGACTATGGGTGCCAAACTAGTGATACAGGATGATGCTGGAGCTATGTGGAGGCAATAGGGATTTGGAGGGGGGATGCTGGCAAAGTGGAGACCATGCAGTCATTGGGCTCTTCAGAAGTATGACATGAATATAGGTGTCAGTGAATAAACACGATACCCTTCAACCAGAACTTGGTTACTGACTGTGAAACCAGCATGAGAGCCAGCCTATTCCTGGTAGCTGGCACTTTCCCTCTGACATATCTTAATTTAATTTTTAAATTTTCTATGCAACTGCCACAGCTATGAGGAGCCTAAGAAGCTGAAGAGACTAAATATAGGGCAGTGGAGGGTCCAGGAGCTGCCCAGAGCTGGGCATTAAAAGGTAAAAGAAAGGGATTTAGGAGTGAGGAGTCTCATGGGTATTAGCAAATGGACGCTGTTTCCTTGTGAGATGTTTGCCCTGCTATTGTGGAAAGTGGAGGTGGGGGCACCACCTCCGTATCATCTTCATGGCTTTTGAGCAAATTTAACATTGTTCTACAACATCAACAACAAAGCTGTATGTAGAAACATGCCCTGCAGGGGCCAGTGAGATGGCTCAGTGGTTAAGAGCCATTTGCTGCTCTTCCAGAGGACCAAGGTTAGGTTTCCAGAACCCACATGACAGCTCACATTGTTGTCTAATTCTAGCTCCAGAGGATCCAACGCCCTCTCCTGGCCTCCACAAGCATAACTCATATGCACAATCCCCACATAGGCACACCCCCCCAAAACACACACACACACAAATACACACACAATTTAAATATAAATATATCCTTCCAAGAAGTAAATATGCCTAAGTTTGAATGAGACATTAGGGCTGCCAGTTTGCATCTTCTGTTGATGTAGCACCACTTTTCCACAAAGAGGGAAACTGAGGCACAGGCAGAGGGCGTGCTTGCTCAGGACTTCAGGTCAGAAGGCTGGTCCTTGCTGTGTTCACTCAGGGAAGAGTGGGACAGAAGTCTCCTGATCCACAGAGGTTCCCCATGGTCATCCTGAAACAAATGGCCAAGCACAGCAACTTCCCTCTGCCTCAGTCTCCTGGGCTCCCCAGGGCAGTGGCTTGGAAACAAATTCTCTCCCTGGCCCCAGACTCACAAGGCATGTTCTGGAGGTGTATGTCACCTTCCACTACAGCTGGGTTTCATGTAGTTGCAGCCAGGAGCCACTAGAGGTGTCTCTATGTCACCATGTCCACTGCAGAATGGCCAGTCAGGGATACACTTGAGTGCTGGATGGGTGGTGAGGGGGAATGGCCAGCTGGCTGGCTGAGGGCACCCAGGTGCTCCAGGCTACCAAGAGCTCAGTCACAAAAGCTAGGGATCCAGGGTCATACTCTGGCTCTGCTGCTCTGCTACTCTGGCCATGCTACAAGAACAGGTCACTTCAAACCTCTTTGTACCTCAGTTTCCTTGCCTTTAGATAGGGAAGGGGGCGGTACCTATACCTTCCATTGCTAAAGCGACAGTGAGACTCCATGGGTGTGTGATAGAGACAACTGAAACAGCTGAGAAGGGGAGGGTGCTGATTGCGTGCCATGGAGAGGTAAAACCACTCCCTTGGGCAGAGCCTTGGGAGTGCCTGCCCCAGAAAAGGGGCCCGCTGTTCTTTGGAGTGACATACATTTGAGACAGACAGACTGCTGGTATCCACATCCCAATCCTCTCACTTGCTGATCATGTGACCGCAAGAAGTGAGTTAGCCTATCCGTGCCTCAGTACCACATACACTGTGTGTGGTACGCAGGGTGCTCACTTCACAAGGGTGCAGGAACCCCATGGTGGGTCAGTAGGTGTACAGTGCCTAGTGTTCAACTTGCTGCTTCTAGAATAAGCCCTTGTTGGGGTGAATGTTTGTTGTGCAAATAGGAAGGGGCACCCACAATCAGAAGAAACAGGTCCAGGCAGTGTCATCTTTCCACATCCCATATCCAGGTAGATGCTCTGCCTAAAGGAAGGCTGGAGGGGACCCAGGAGAGCAGCCATCTGTCCGTCCCTGTGGCCTCCTCCTCCCTCCAGCCAGCTCCCAGGATGGACAGCCTCGGCATCCTGGGAGAAGCCAGCGCTCTGAATTCCTAGGCACGGTCCTCCAATTTTTCAACATTGGCATTTAATTCAATTTTATTTTAAGCTCCAAGCAAAACAAACAAATGTATTTTAAGCCGCTCTTGCAAATGGGCCATTTGTGGTTTCTACTCCAGCCTGGCTCTGCCAAGTTGCTTTCTTTCATTTTGTGCTGTGGCAGAGAGAAAAAGGGAAACTGAGGCTCGGCTCCGAGAGAAATGTCTGCACCTCGCTGTGTGTGACAGCTCAGTGGAGCCCGTGGGAAATGTCTTCATCCCCTCTGCCCATCCTAGGTCATCCAAGCTTCCCCATGACCACACCACCCAGTCAAGAAGGAGAGGGACAGTGGGACTTCCCCCTTGGCTCAGAGTTCTAAGTTCGATGGCACTTCACCAAGTGACAGGTGTAACAGATATGGGGTGCTGGATGAAAAGGGCATCTGGACATCTACCCCTTCTACAATCCTATCAGAGATTTCAGTGCCCCAGCCCTGCAACTAGAATTCCAGGGGTCCCTGGATCTCACCATATGCCACAGTCAATGCTGGCCAAGGTATCCTGACAAGGAGGAACGGTTGAGTTTGTCTGAGGAGACAAAGGAAGAGGAGGCAGAAGTTAGTAGGGGGGGGCAGTTAATTGATAGGTGGGTCCTAGGCAGCCCTCCAGTTGCTTCTTCCTTTCATTGAAAACTTGCCACTTGGTTCCCATTTAACCTGCTGGCACTTCCGTTTTCCCACTCAGTGAAATGGGTGCTGAAATAGTTCTTGCCTTGGGATGAGGATAATAGAACACAACACAGACAGGGATGGAAATGATGGAAGTCACCTCGTGTGATCACCAGCCCTGCCATTGCACCAGCCCTTTTGAGAATCTCCACGCTGCCTTTTCTACCCCCTCCCTTCTCACATATTTGTAACCTTCACTGTGAAAGCTTGGGTTGGTCTTCCATCTGGGGGACACCTCTCATGTGTCAGGTCCCGTTCTGGACCTTTCCATGGCGTCCTTGCACTCGGAGCAAGCCTGGAAAGACAGCAGCAGCATCTTTAAGAGACGGAGGGTCTAGAAAGGATTGGGTACCTGAGATGTGACTCTGATGTTGCCCTCTTTGTGGAAGGCTGCTATCTTGTGCCATTGAGCTGTGGATTGACCAGCAGGCGGTGTTGGGTTGAGACCTTCTCAGGTTCACTTCTGTTTGGGCCTCACTGTTTTGCAAGCAAAAGCTGCAGGGCTAAAGTCGTCCATATCTCTTTCTTGGACGGTTTCCACAATAATCTCCTCTGTGAAGCCAGTAAGTGCAGTGCTGGCTTCAGCAGGGGCTACCACAAAGCAAGGACCTTACAGTACAATGGCCATGAGACAAAAGGGACATTTGTAGACATGACAGTCATGGGGTGGCAAGGTATCAGAAAGGATCTCGGGCTGGAGATTTAAGAGATACAGGATAAATTCCATGTCTTTTATGTCCTAGCTGTGGGACCCTGAGCCAACTGCATAACCTCTCTATGGTTGTTATAATGAGAGGGATAAGCAGTTCAGAAATGGTGCCCGGGTATGCAAGCATGTGTGAGAACAGGTCCAGGTCCCAGGCTTGGCCTATAGACCTGGATGCAGGCAGGCGCAAGGTAGAAACCTAGTTAGGGACCCTGGGGAGCAGCTCAGCTGAGGAATCCAGGGAGAAAGAACTGGTCAGGGAGGTCACAGAAAATCCATGCCTGAAACATTCGTGGTTGAGGGCAGGCAAGGCTTCTGAATGTGGAAGGTCTGGCTCATGGTGGCCACACAGCCTACATCCACCGAGCTAAGTTAAGCCCCCTCATTTCCTGCTCTGTCCATCCCCTAGTCCTCAGTATGCTTCACCCCCAGAGAAGTGTGCAAGAAAGGGGGTCTGTTACCACAGCTCCCGGGTTCAAATCCAGCTAGACAAACCCATGTCTTGAGCATGGCCCCTCCTTTCTGGCCTTCACTTTCCTCTTCTATCAGTGGCAGAACAGCACTGCTTCCCACATAGCTGTTGGGAGAGGCACAGCATGATAAACAGTCTCTGACACACGGTGGGGATCCCAAAGATGCAGGAGCAAAGGCTGATGTGGCACCACAGCTGGTTTTCCCAGAGCTGGCACTCCAGGTGACACAGTGCCCGAGCTGGAGGTGGACCCCCTGGCTCTGAAGTTTACTTTGGGACCCCACTCCTGTGACCAAACACTTCCCATTAGGTTCCACTTGCCACATTGTAAGAACAAACCAGCACTCCTCAAGAAGAGGAAAAAGCCATCTTCAAACTACAGCTCCGCCCACCTGGGCTCTGCCTTGTAGGCTCACACTGGCTAAGGTCTTAGGCAAACCCTCAGCCAGTGTCTGGCTAGTGTCCACCAGCCCGATGCAGTACAGAGCCTGTCCTAGAAGACTCCTCCTCCAAACTAGAATCAGGGTCCCCTTTTTTATTAGCTTGGTGTCATGGGAGATGTCTTAAGCCATCTACAATGGCCTCCAACGGTTTATCTGCCACGGCATAGGCTAAGTGCTGCCCTCCAGACCACTGTACTGTGTGTCCCAGGGAGGCCATAGACATAAACTTGATCCAATATGACCCCCACCAAACCCCTACAAAGGCCAGCCAAGAGCCCACAGCCTCCCCAGCCAGGTCCAACCGCAGGGGATTTACTTCCCATGAGTAGTCAGGTTCTTTGACCTGCCTTACCTGGAATAACAGGGGTCCATTCTTGAATCCAGCCCACACCTTCCTTTGCCACCTGCTCCTCCCTGGCTCCACCACCCAGGCCTCCCTCTGGGCCCCCAAGCTAATTACAGCCTTCTCCAAATCATCACAAGGAAAAGCTAATTAAATCAGGGTCGCCCATCAATTTCCTGGCTAAGGACACAGCCCGCAGCCCGACACCTCCCTTCTTCATTCTGGGATGCTGAAAGTGGCTGGCCTGTAGCTTTCTCTGAGGCAGAGGTTAGGATTTAGCTCCTGGGGCTTAAAACGAGCAGAAAGGCAAGACAGTGTTCAAACTGCTCTTGTACATCATGTAGATAGGAGCCCCAGACATGGACCTGTGGCTGGATGTGTGTAGTCAGGGAATGTGTGCAAGAGGAGTCAGTGGGTGACAAGTTCTAGGGAGGATGACCCCACATTTATAGACCCCGCATTTAGTACTAGCCCTTTTATGCTCAAGCAGAACGTTCCAGGCCAGGACTCCAGCTGTTAAAGAGGCTGCTGATGGCTGTCATGGAGCAGGTGACAAGCACATGGTTGTTGAATAAACAAATGACCGTACCATGCCTGGCACAGAGCTACACAGAGCAAAACCCCATGCAATAGTAGGGTGGTGTCCCTCTTGCTGCCCTTTGGAACTGGAAGTGATCAAAGCACGGGTGACTCAAAGTCTTCAAATCAATACTTGAAAAAGCATATGGGGTTGTGGGGTTGTGGAGAGATGGCTCTGTCACTAAGAGCACTGACTGAAAGACTTGCATCTTCCAGAGGACACAAGTTCAGTTCCCAGCACTCATGATAGCAGCACCACACTGTAACTAGATTTTTCAGGGGATCCGACACCCTCTTCTGGCCTCCACAGACACCTGCATGCGTATGGGGCATAGATGCGGGCAAACATTTGTTCACATGAAATAAATAAAGCTAAAAGAAGTTTAAAAAAAAAAGAAAGAAAAGAAATATTTGTCATGAGGGCAAGCAGAGTCTGACGATGGTTAAATGGAACAAGGGACTAAGTCCCTGCCCCACCCCCATCATGGCCCCATCCACTGTCACTTATCTACAGAGACTACATAATGCCCTTTCCTGGGCCTCTATGTTCCCTTTGTAAAGGTGCCTGTCCTATGTGCCTCAGCTGTGACTCACACCCTGCTCTGCCTGCAGGTATCAGCCACGTGTCTGGGAACCTCCTTGAGGGGTCTAGGCCCGAGGAGTTAGACACTCCTCTTTGAGGATAGTGATAGCAAGAACATCATTGTTTACACAAACAAGCAGATCCTCCTCCAGGAACCACATCTAAAAATGAGAGCTAATATGCCCAGCAGGCTGGGGCCATGAGTAGCCACCTATTCCCATCTATTCCCAACCCTGCCACTCTAATAGAGATGGTGAGAGATCCGTAAGCCAAGAAACAAATAAGGGAAGTCCACTTGCATGAGGATCCACTCTATGCACCAAGTTTAGCCCAGGACCCACAGAATCAATCAGTTCTGGAGTTAGGTGCTGTGTGACCTCCAGCAAGCTACTTTAGCCCTTCTGTGCTTCAGTTTTCTCCTTTGCCTAGTGGGTCATTGCAAGAAACAGATGAACTTACATGGGCCAAGTTCTTAGTGCACACTCAGTGATCTTAAACCTCAATCTTTGCAATTTGAGGAGGGTGTCACTTGTCCGTGTCACTCCTGTGACATCCCTGCTCTTATCCCTGAAGAGGAGGTTCTAACAACACCTTCGGAAAAGAGTGGATCAGGGTAGGGAGACATAGTGGGAAGAGGTCCTTGGCTGAGTGTGATGACGCTGCACCTGTGATCCTAGCATTTGGAAGACAGCAGGAGGGGCATGGATTCAGGGTCGTCCTGGGCTATACAGCAAGAGCAGGGCTGGGCCTCCCTCTGAGGCATAAGTGGTATGGGGAGGTGCTATAAATATGAGAGGCGAGGGGCTTTCTAACTAGGCCAAGAATGTGTGTTAGTCATTGAGGTCAGGACGCACTTAGTTAGAAAAGCCTTATAGAGAACTGTTATCCCTGGGTGCAGAGGTACCCAAGACCTGAAGCTAGGGAGGGAGACTGTGCCAGGGTGACCCTATACTGCCCTTATGCCCAGAGTCTACCCCCACTACACAGGCAGCTCTTAGGAGACCCTACTGTCCCTTTTATCCTCTGAAAAATCTCTCCACACCCTAAATCAGTTCCAGGAAGCACATCCTCCAGCCAGGGGCTCAGCCAAGTTTCCCAAGGGACTGACAGCATGGTTTTCCATTAGTGTGCTTACTGTAACATGCTAGGCAAGCCAGGCTTACAATAGAGATAGTCATCCCCGGGGATCTGAGAGGTGTGGGCTCTGGGATCCCCCACCCCCC
>JADRCC010243398.1:0-10067 GCA_019843855.1 Hylomyscus alleni | reverse complement strand
TTTGAAAGTGACATCTAATTGAGAGACAGAAAAAGTGATGAATTGGAGAAAGATTTGACAGAATGACTCAGATAAGATATTTCCAACTCTCACTAGATAAGACAGGAAAAGAAAATGATTAAAGACAGTAGGAGAGAGAGAGAGAGAGAGGAGGGAGAGGGGGAAAGATGGAGAGGTGGGGGAAAGAGAGAAGAGAGGAAGCAGTTTTTAATCTGGATAGTTTTATGGGGACAGGTTGCAGGTAAAGATAGACTGAGCCAGAGATTGACAAGAACAGATTGCCAGGGTTAGTTTGATGTCAAGTAGAGCAATTCAGTGAGGAGCAGAGAAGTCAGCTTGAATCAGTTACCTTGGAGAGGAATTTGAGCCAGAACTGCTGAGTTGAAGCAGTCAGTCAGAGTTCAGAAAGAACTATAAAGGGTCAGCTTATTCAGCAATAAGCCTATGAGATAACAATTACAACTTGTGAATAAAATTACTTTTACAAATAGTAGTTTGATAAGGATTAGGTGTCAATCCAGATCAAGTGGGGAAAAAACATATTTTTTTAAATAAAGTTTATTTTTTCTGGTTTTACTGTATTTTTTATTAGTTAAAACATTTTTAAGTATAAATATATTTTGATCATTTTGGTCCTATCCCTCAATTCCTTCTAGATTCTATTCTTCTCCCTACTCACCTGTACTTTAAGTTCTTTCTCCAAAAACAAAATAAAATAGACTCAGTAGAAATACAGAACCCTCCCAATACCAAGAATAATCAAAACCTAGAAGAAAAAAGAAAGAAGGAGGAGGCAGAGGAGGAGGAAGAAGGAGAAGTAGAAATAAAACCCCACAACATAAAACTGTAATTAAGTAAAAGCATTTAACACCCCCAAACAAAAACAAAAACAAAAACAAAAAACCCAAACCAAACCAAGCAACCAAACAAAAAACCAAAAAGCTAATATGCCTTGATTAACTACTGAATATGAGTCCAGTCCTGAAGTGGTTGATAAACCCAGTGTCACTCTACTGGAGAAAAGTGATTTCCCCTCTCACAGAAGGTATAAATGAGAGTTCCATTGATAACTTTTATGCTAGTGGCTAGATTTTCAGTCTTTAATTCTTATATATCTATATCTATATCTATATCTATATCTATATCTATATCTATATCTATATCTATATCTATCTATCTATCTATATATCTTATAGATATAAGATATATTATATTTAATATATCTTGTATATTATATAATATATAAGATGTATTATATATTATATAATATACAATATATCTTATATATAATATATCTTATATCTAATATATATATATATATATATATATATACATACATACATATATATAACAAAAACTATAGCATTAAAGTTGGACGAGACGAACCAACAGAAGAAAAAGCCCAAGCCCAAGAGAAGGCACAAGAATGAAAGACCCCACTTATTCACACATTCAGGAATCTTATAAAAATACTACAAACTGGAAACCACAATACATATGCAGAGGGCCTGCTGCAGAACCTAGTTCCTATGAACTTTGTCCAGTTGATTTAGAGGCCTTGTTTCCCTGGTGTCCTCCACCCCTTCGGGCTTTTACGCTCCTTCTACCTCTTCTGCAGGATTCCCTGAGCACTTACGGTAAGGATTTGATGGAAACATCCCATTTAGGACTGAATGTTTCAAAGCCTTTCACTCAGCATAAAGTCTTGCTGTGAGTTTCCATATTTGCTGCCATCTAGGACAGGAGGAAGCTTCTCTCATAATAACCGAACAAGGCACTGATCTCTGAGTATAGCAGAATATCATTAGGAATCATTTTACTCCTATGTAGCTTTTCTCTTTTTAGACAGTATCATTTAATTTTATTTATTTTTATTTTATTTATTATTAAGTTTTACTGATTATTATTTTACTTAATTTAATAGGTTCATGGGATATTTAGTCTCAGTTTCTTGATCACCCTAATACTGTCCAATATGGGTTTCATCTTGTGGAGTATGCTTTAAGTCAAATCAGTTATTGGATGGTTACTCCTTTTTTTTTATATTTTAATCTTTTTTATTTATTTATTAATTAATTAATTTTTTATTTTTAATGAATAAACAAAAACAACAAGAACAAACCCCTTTTGCCTCCCCCCTCACCATGCCTGCTACCCCACCCTCTCCCACTTATCGGCCCTGTCATTCCCCTACACTGGGGCACAGAACCTTCACAGGGCCAAGGGCCTCTCCTCCTATTGATGACCGACTTTGCAATCCTCTCCTACAAGCTTTGTGCTACCTTTGCCTTAATGTATCTTGCAGGCAGCACACCATTATAGATTGAGAGGCTTGTGGTTTATTTATTGTTTATGTTTCTCTTTTGAGAGCATCCAGAGTATGTTTCTGCATTAAAAATATCAAAAAAATAGGGGCAAAGGCTCTCTGTAGGCACCATCTTGACACCTCCATTTTAAAAACAAGATCTGTAGCCTCTAACCCTTTAGTCTATATGTACTCTCTATGGTTGTATGAATTGTAGCTTGGTTATCATTGATGTAAGAGCTAATAGTCACAAACACATGAATTTATATTAAATTTGTTTTCCTGGATCTGTGTTACTAACCTCAGAATGTCATATATTTTCATCCATTCTTTTGTCGAGGGATATCTAGATTGTTTTCAGTTTTTGGAGGTATTATGTATAACTACAGGAGCAATAAACAACGTCTCTGGTAGGATGAATCAGTCTTTGGGTATGTGCTCAAATAGTACAGCTAGATACTGAGGTGTATTTGTTTTCATTTTCCAGAAGAAGCATCACATTGATTTCCATAGTAGTTATGTTTGCACTCTCATTAGTAATGGATGAATGTTCCTTTTACTTGACATCATTACAAGCATGCATTATCACTTGTTTTGTTGATCTTAACAATTCTGAAAAGTAGAAGATAAAAATCTCAAAATAATTGTGGTTTGCATTTCCCTGATGGCTAAAGATGTTGAGCATTTCTTTAAGTGTTTCTTTTTCATTTCAGATTACTCTGTTGAGAATTCTGTTTAGATGTGTACTCCACTTATAATTGAGTTATTTGTTACCAGATATATAGTTTCTTGACTTCCTTAAGTATTTTGAGTATTAGCTTTCTATCAAATGTATAGTTGACATAAATATTTTCCTGTTATTTAGGGTGTCACTTTGTACAAATGATTGTCTCCTTTGCCATGCAGAAGTCTCTCAGTTTTATGAAGTTCCATTTATGATTGACCTTAGTACCTCTGCTAACAGTATTCTCTTCAGAAAGTCTTTTTCTGTACCAATGAGTTCAAGGTTATGAAGAAAATATTTTTAAAATATTAGGTTATCTAATCCATGAATACAGAACAATCTGGAGCTTATTTATACTTTTATTTGTTTGACAAATGTTCATTTTTCTGTATAGATCATTTAAGTATCTGTGCCAAGTTGCTTCAGTTTTTGATGTTATAATATTTTTTAATTTTAAATTTTAATTGTGTGATATCAATATCTTAAAGTCAAGTAATTAATTGACCTTGTCATCTATAAGTTTAATAATCTCGTGTTGCTAGTTTTGGGTAAGTTTTTTCAGGGTTTTAATTGCATGAACAGTGTGATGTCTAATCTTAGTTGTCAATTTCACATCGTGGGTGGCGGTACTTAATTAGATTGGTCTGTAGTCATGTCTGTGGTACTTTTTCTTTATTACTAATGTTGCAGAAGACTCAGTCCACTGTGGGTAGTACTATTCCTAGATAGATGGTTCGGTGTGACATAAGAAGTTCAGGTAAACATGAGCCTGGAAGAATGGTATTTGTTTACATTCTGCCTCCAGATTTCTACCTGAGTTTCTGTCCTGGCTTCCCTGGATAATGGACTATACCATGTAAAATGAAATTAATCCTTTCCTCCCCATGTTGCTTTTGATCACTGTCTTATCATGATAGCAGAGAAATAAACTGAAGCAATCATGCCATATTTGAACAAAGATTTTTTTTCACTCATTTCTAAATCCTAGAATTTTCACTTTTTGATTGTCTTATTGCAAAAGCTACTTAGCCCCTAAAGATTTCTTTCCTAATTAATTTAATAACCAAAAGATTACATTACTAATTATGTTACTAATGCCTGGATCAAAAACTTTTCTCTTGAAAATTATATTGTCAGAATTGCACATTTATGTTTCAAAAGGAAAATCTACCTTTGATCTAGCAGCAATACCTGTATCTCTTTAGATTTGAGGTTATGGATTGTCTTGAGTATTAGTTCTTAGTGGGTTCAAAAACTCATTGGCTTAATTTGTCTGAATTTTTTGTTGTTAATGAAAGAAATGATAATTATTTTCTCTTTGTATATCAGAGTTGAAATTCGAAGTCTCTTCAATATTGCTTTAAGTAATTTGAAAAAATGCCCATTGAAATTTTTTTCATTTGTATAAACACATATTTGAATTAACATTCCATATGTAAGTAAAATACTAGAAATTAAAGTTTAAATTAAATAATACTTATATTCTAAAGTACAGTAATAGGGGATGGACCATTTTAAGCTTTTAAATAAACAAAACATACTTATCCACTGTGAAATTTGACAAATAAAGTTTTATAGCTTTCTATCATATGTCAAAATGTTTCCTAGGATAGACCTCAACATTTTGGTGATATTAATTTATCTTGATCAGAGTTTGGGTAGTGACACTCTAAGTATCTAGAAAAATATTATTGTGGGACTAGAGAGATGTCTCAGCTGTTCTGACAACTTTATGCTATTATAAAGTATCCACATTCACTTTTCACTGCCCAAATGACTGATCTCAACCTTCAGTAACTGGAAGTCCAGTTTCCAGGACTCTAGCATCTTCTTCTGGCATCTGTGGACACTTGAATGTGTGTGGTACTTGTAATTTTATGGAGGCACATGCACACATATAAAGGCAATAAATAAATAAGTGTTTTCAAAAACAAGAAAATATCATTATTACAACAATCTCATTTCTTAGTAAATATGTGTATTTTGGTAAGATTTTAATTACCATTGAGCCAAAATGGCTTCCAGTGATCTCTTGGCTCTGTACTCTATGTGGCTCTGGGGCTCTGGGCTTCCTCTTCACTGTCACCTTGTAGTCTGTACCCTTTTCTTCAAACATGCCTTGATTGGGGCACTGATGTGCCAGGAGAAGCTGTAGAAACATATAAAGATCATGTATGAGAATAAAGAATAATACTTTTGATGGGCCAGAAAGGACATGTCTATTAGCCTTTCTTCTGGAGCTGGTGCCTCGGCCTGAATATGACTTCCAAGGTACTCTTCACAGACCACATACAACTATTGGCAAGCAATGGCTCTACCCGAACAACAGACTCTAAGTTTTGCAGTGTTTGAAGTGTGCTCAACCAAAATTATTAGTAAATAAATATAAATTTTTCATGAGGGGAAAAGATTTTCATTACCAATTTAATAAAAACCTCTAAGGTTAATTCATTAATCATTTATAATTTATTTTGTTGTGAGGATATAAAATAAAGAATTTGTAATTAATTTTATGCTAAATTTCTTTTATCTATCATCAAGTTCACCCAGCATGTTCAATGTTTATAATAAGTATTATCATATTTTACTGTACACAAAACAAAATGATTTCTGAGAGACTACTGTAGAATCATATGTCAGAATGAGAAAAATTTTGTTATGTTTACTGCAGTACATTTGGTAAACACTAAAATTTATAACCTCTTGCCATTCTGAAAAGTGTCTTCATGCCAAAAATCCAACACAAAGATATATATTTTTTCAGATGTCAATAAAGTAGTTCAAAGTATTGAAGCCGAAAAAGTTGCATGCTTTCTTTAGTATGTTGTTGGTTTTCTCATTTTAAAATCTGGAATAGGAATACCATGATTTGTATTTCTGAGACAGATTCCTCTGTCATGTTACACTGTTTAAACCTACTTTTCTACCCTTTAATTTTCACTGGTTGGCAGTAAACTCTAGCCCAGACTAGGAGATAACTCATGAAAACTGCATCCCTGTAGCAACTTGAGTCTTACAGCCATAATAACAGTACCACGTATATCTTATTGTAACTGTTTATATGAGATTGCAGAGAGGCTTTCTGAATCTATTTGGTTTAAGACATTTCCTTAGACTTTTGGGTTATTAATTTTCTGAGCCTTGTTAAGTTCTATTTACTTGTTCTATCTTAAAAGGTCTTACTAACAAAAAAAATCTCTAAACAATTTGTTAAGATATTCTATTCACTTTCCCTGCCCTTCCAGTTTTTTTTTAAGCCAAAGTTCTCTCTATAGCTAGTAATCAGGAATCAGGATCTATGTGTCCTGCACTTGAGTTCTCAGAAAGACTTGTTACAACTAACTGAATGATGGTAATGAGGTGTGTTAATATGTATCTGTAGCTTTTTCTGAACTGTAGAATTACTAGTAATAAGTCAAATTGCATTAGAAAATTCAGCTTCTGTGGTTTCATTTGGATTCCTGATGTTTTAAGTTATCAGACATTATGAATAGTATTCTCTTACATGTGCTATTTTTAATACTCTGACAATTAACACCTCATCAGTATAAACAAAGCATATTCAGAATATAGAAAGCATTGCTGACGTAGTGAAAAATATGACAACAGATACTCAGATGTGAGCTATTTAAATTTATATGGTTCTCAGAAAGAGATAATTTAGTATCTGTGAATAAGCCCTAATAATAAGTTCATTGAAGGTGTGTACATGATAGATACTTTACTTACATTCTTTCTAAGAAAAATAGAATACTTGATTGATAAGGTCTTAGAAAACCTCTCTTTCACAGGACTTGATCTGAAATCTACTTAGAAATCTCACTGTATATTTATCTGGTGTAGAAGTATAATTTCCCTTTGAAGATACATTATGACAATGTTAAAAATAATTTTATTTTTCAGAAATTTATACATGAGTATTGCATCAACATCATCCCTAGCCTTCCATTCCTTCTTCAGTTCTTCCTTGCCCCTTCATGTTTCCTTCCCAAATCAAAATCTCTTCCCTGATTATGACTGGACATGTAGGTACATATATGTACACATGTATATGTAACCTACTGAGTCAGTTTAGCATTGCTCATGTACATGGGTCTGGAACTGACCACTTAGTACTGGACACCCATGCAGGAGGAAGGATACCTTTGGAGAAAACCCATTATCCACCTCTCAGCAAGTATTGACTGTAGGCTGGTCTTAATCTAAAGGTGAAGCAATGTGGAATTTCCCCTGTCCATATTGTCATGTCAATGGATATTGTCATTAAGTGTGAGAAAGGGGGAAATTAAAGGGATACAAATAGGAAAAGAAAAAATTAAATTATCCTAATTAGTAGATGCTATAATGTTATAATTAAAAGATCCTAAAATGCTACCAGAAAACTTGTAGAAATAATCAACACCTTTACCAAAGTTGAAGAGTGTAAAATCAACTTAGAGAAATCAGTAGTTTTCCTATACAAATAAAAACATTTATGAGAAAAATCACGGGCATACTCTTCATTCACAATAGCCTGAAAAAATTTATCTAGCAATAAATCTATCCAAACAGAAACAAAAGCTCTACTAGGACAAAAGCAAATAGCTATAAGATAAAAAGATCTATGTTCATAGATTGACAGACTGAACATTATGGAATATTTATTCTACCAAAATCATTTTACACATTCAATGAATCCTATTCAAAATCTCCCAATAACCTTCAGCAAAATAGAAAAAATCCTAAAGTTTATATGGAATCCTAAACACTCTCATATGGTCAAAGAAGTCTTGAGCATAATGTATTATGCTGGCAGGACTACCATACCAGAGTTCCAGTAAAATGTTGAGCTGTAATAATAAAAACACTGTGGTACTGGAATAATTTCAGATATGTAGATCAATGGAACAAAATAGAAAACCCAAATATGATGGTACAAAAATTACAACCTCCTTTGATTAGATGAGCTTACTCTTGGTGTGATTAAACAATACAACCAAAAACAATTTGGGGAAGGAAGACTTATTTGGCTTGCAAATCCTGAATTGCAGTTGCATTGAGGGAAGCCAAGGGAGAAACTCAAACCGGCAGGAACCTGAGGTAGAAGGTGTTGTAGAGGCCATGGAGGGGTGCTGCTTAGCAGCTTGCTCCTTATGGCTTGCTCAGCTTGATTTCTCAGAGATCCAGAAGCACCAGCCTAAGGATGGCACCATCCACATGGGCTGGGCCCTCATCCACAAAAAAAAATTAGTTAAGAAAATGTCCTACAGTTGAGTCTTCTGGAGGCATTTTCTCAATTGAAGTTCCCACTCATCAAATAACTCAAGTTTGTCAAGTTGACATAAGACATGCCAGCACACACCTGATACCTGACAAAGATGTCAAAAATACACACTGGAAGAAAGACAATATCTTCAACAAGAGGCGCTAGGAAAATTGAATGTCTGCATGTAGATACGTGAAATTTTACCTATATCTATCACCCTGCATAAAATCAAATAAGTCAAAGACCTCACAGTGAAACGTAAAACGGTGAAAGTGCTGGAATAGCACTTCGAATATTCTTCATTAGTTCTTTTAACTGATGAAGGCACATAGAAAGTATCTGTTGTCTTGTAGCTTGCTCTGGACTATTTAACTATAAAGTAGCAAAGTGCCTGCCTTGGTACTGGATTGAAAAAATTGAAAAATTGTCTTCCATATTGATCTTTGATACTAACTATGCCTAATTTGGATATTGGTTTAAATTTATTTAATATATATTTACATAAACCATATCCCCTTCTTTATAAAATGTGGACTCTATTGTTTAAATCTGTGTTTGCTGTAAAGCTAGGCTTCTTTGATGACAGGTTGTTGTTATACTTACTTGTGTGTATGAATATAAGATTTATAATGGAGTAAATAATTATTATGGTCTAGCAAAGTGTCTTCTAATGAAGACATTAGATACTTCTCTAAGGCTCTCACTAGATCCAAGAAGCTGACTGTTTTCTGTATTAAGGATGATTTTCTGCCTGTGGGTGGGCCTTTTTAAACAAGACTTGTTCCTTTTTATGCATATATTGTCTGCATGCTTATATATGTACAAGCAGTGTAGGTGCAGGTCAGAAGGTAGAATCCTCTAGGACTGCAGTTACAGATGTTGTGGGACACCATGTGGGTCCTATGAAATAGAACCAAAGTCTTCTGCATTAGCAGGAGCAGCACTGGCTCCTCCTCTCTGAGCGATTTCTCCAGCCCCTCAGTGGGAACATTGGCCTTAGTTTTGACTTCGATCCTGGGTTCCCTCACACAGGCTGTTTCTTAGTGGTGCTCCTCCAAGCACCACTCTATCATGTCCTCTATCTATGCAAGAGGTTAATGGCTTCCTACACTAACAGAACGATGCAAAAATAATATTTATATAGTTTCTTTGATATACGTTCAAGACATAATTCATTTGGCTAAAATAGTTAAGGTCCGCCCCCCCCCCACCCCCCTTTTTCCCAAGGTTGCCTGTTTCCATTCTTTCTGCTGGTCCTCAGGGCTCCAGTCTTTTTCCTTCACCCAATACCAGATCAGGTCTCTGTCTCCCTTCTATCCCCCCACTTGTCCCCCCCAGGTCCCTCCCCTCCTCCCTCTCCACTTGTTATTGCTTTCTTCTCTCTACCAAGTGGAACTGAGGCATCCTCACTTGGGCACTTCAGCTTGTTGACCTTTTTGAGTTCTGTGGACTGTATTTTGGGTATTCTGTACTTTTTTTCTTTTTTCCTTTTTTTGGCTAATATCTACTTATTAGTGAGTACATACATCTGAGTTACCTCACTCAGGATGAAATGCAAATCAAAGCGACCCTGAGATTCCACCTTATACCAATCAGAATGGCTAAGATCAAATCTTCAGGAGACAACACATGTTGGAGAGGATGTGGAGAAAGAGGAACACTTCTCCATTGCTGGTGGGATTGCAAAGTGGTAAAACCACTGTGGAAATTAATCTGGAGGTTCCTCAGAAAATTGGACATAGATCTACCTGAAGACCCATCTATACCACTCTTGGGAATATACCCAAAAGATA
>JADRCC010243395.1:0-12412 GCA_019843855.1 Hylomyscus alleni | reverse complement strand
TGTGATTTCTTGTAGTTCTTTAATGGCTTGTACCTCTTTACCTGTGCTCTCCTGTATTTCTTTGAGGGAGTTATTCATGCTCTTCTTGAATTCCTCTAGCACTATTGTGAGGTATGATTTTAGATCCAAATATTCCTTTTCCGGTGTTTTGGGATATCCAGGACTTGCTGTGGTGGGAGTACTAGGTTCTGGTGAAGCCAAGTAGTCTTGGTTTCTGTAGGTAGGATTCTTGCGTTTGCCTTTCACCATGTTGATCTCTGGTGTTAGATGTTCTTGGTGTCTCTGATTAGAGCTTGTTCCTTCTGCAGGTCTCAGTCCCTAGGTTAAGGCACTTCCTGGTGTCAGGCTCTCTTCTTGTCGTGAAGGGGCAGAGAGGGTCCCCGATCCCCCCGCTGCCATCACTCAGAGGATGAGGGGAACCTGTCCCTGTAGAGCTGCAACTCCCCTGGTATTCCTGAGGCCTGAGCCTCCCGTATGGTGGGAGCTTCAGGAAGTCACCGGAGACAAAGGGCCGGCTGTTCTCTGGAGGCGGGCCTCTCTACTTGCAGGGAGGGGGTAGAGAGGATCACTGATCCCCCCGCCGCTGTCACTCAGAGGATGAGCAGAACCTGTCCCTGTAGAGCTGCAACTCCCCTGGTACTCCTGAGGCCTGAGCCTCCCATATGGTGGGAGCTTCAGGAAGTCATCGGAGACCTCCAATCTTCTTAAGCATCCTGTAGATTTTTATCTTTAAGTAGGGTCTTGGGATACTTTTTTCCATCCACATTGACATATCATCTGGTATTGTCTTTTTTACTTTCTCTGCATGCCAATATTTCTAAGTTTCACAAGTGTAGCTTCTCTGTCATGCCAAAAAGACATGATCTGATGCAAATATCCTAGTTTAATAATAGCTCTTGAATTCTTTATATTCTATTTTCTAAGATAGTTCTTGTCTACATGTATATATAGTATTATAGATATATCATTTACAGTGGGACATGTACTAGTCAGCTGTTCTCTTCATTTTGATCAGCTTTAGATCTCTCTCTTGTTCTCTAACCAAAAGTAGTTCTGTGGATGACAAGTTAGAGCTAATATTACCTATGTATATACAGATTAATATTTAGGCTACAGTTAGAAATTGCATTGATTTAGGAATGTACTGTAATAGACTTTGCTCTGTTTCTATGATCTTACAAATTGTGGATCTTGAAAATGTTGTAAGTCCAACTAGAAGTTTAACTTCAAAGTATAAAGTGTCACTAATACACCTGATATTACGTTTTACCTTGATGGTCAATACTGCAATTTTTGTGATTTGAAACTGGGTATTTCAATTGTTTTCCCTTCGTTGACAGCTTGTATAATACCTATGCATACTGTGAAATTAGTCTTTATAGAAGAAGAAGCTTCCACAAAAGTTACAATTTGGGCTACCATTGAAGAAAAAAAAAGATGGTTCCAATGTAATCAAAAAACTCAGTAGAAGCATCAATAGAACTTATCTTTGTCACAAGAGTTAAAGCCAAGGGGACAAAAATGCAAAGAAAAAGACACACACACACACACACACACACACACACACACACAAAACACACAATCAAAACACTCTTTTTCTCTTGTCCTTTTCTGTGAGTTCTTACCAGAAGGTGAAGATAGCATTTAGATTGGATCTTCCCACAATAATTGATGAAATCAAGACAATTCCCCCTATATACGGTCATGAACAAAATTGATGTACATAATCTCTCATTGACATTCTTCCTAGTTCATTCTAGATTATGTCAAGTTAAGAGTTAAAGTTTTTATCTCAAATGGACAAAATATAAGAACAAGAAAAGGTAGAGAAGTGATATGAAATGCTATCTTCTTGGTATATCATGTCTATTACTATTATAAACACACAGTAGGTATGTCTACATACACCATATATATATATATATATATATATATATATATATATATATATACAAAGAGAGAAGACTAATTTATGAGAGGTATGAGGTATACTAGTTGACTAGTTGTGGAGAATAGAGTAAGTAAAATTATGCGAGAGAAAAAGGAGTGGGTGACTATGATACTAAAATATTACATATATGTATGTAACTATCAAAAATAATAGTAGCTATATACAAAGTTTATATCACAATATAAACGTGTACAATATTGAAATCATAGGAGTGTAACATTGCAAGTTTCTTAGCCTTCCATTGACTAAATCCTAGTACTTCTTGCCAGTTATTTACTTTTGAAGTCCATTGTGCTAGTTAGATTTGTGTCAACATAGTAAAGCTAGAGTTATTTATAGGATGTAGCTTCAGTTGAGAAAATATTTCCTTGAAGTTGATCTGTCCATATCCAGAAAATTTTGGACAATATTAATCATGAGCTTCTGGACATGGGTGCTAGAAAAAAAATATCAATCTGACTAAGCCATGAAGAACAACCCAGTAAACAACATTGCTCCATTGCTTCTTTCTCCAGGTTTGTGCCCTAACTTCCTTCAAAGGTAGACTATAATGTGAAACTATAAGGTGAAATGAACTCTAACTGCCCCAGGTTGATTTTGGGCAAAAAATAATGTTATATCACAGCAATTAAATTTCTTACTATAACATCTATCTTGACATTCTTAGTTATTGAATATTCTAAAATCCATTTTTGGGGGGCCTAGGTACATGATATTTTTAATTTATCCTTTCATTTTGACATTAAAAGTCTTTCTCCAAGTCAATACTTTTTGGATATTATCTTTAATTACATTTCAGGTGTTATCCCCTTTCCTGATTTGACCTCCCCTAGAAACCTCCTATCCCATCCTCCCTCCTCCTGCTTCTATGAGGGTGTTCCTCCACTCACTCACACATTCCTACCACCACCCCCCCCCAATTCTTCTATACTGGTACATCTATCAAGCCTTCATAGGACCAACGACCTCTCCTCCCATTGATGCATGACAAGGCCAGCCTCTGCAACTTAAGCAGCTGGAGCATTGTGTACTCCTTTGTTGATCCTTAGTCCCTGAGAGCTCTGGGAGAACTGGTTGGTTGATATTGTTGTTATTCCTGTGTGGTTGCAATCCCCTTCAGTTCCTTCAGTCCTTTCTCTAACTCCTCTATTAGGGACCCCATGCTCAATCCAATGTTTGACTGCAAGCATTCATCACTGTATTTGAAAGGCTCTGTCAGGGCCTCTCAGGAGACAGCCATATCAGGCTCCTTTCAGCATGCATTTCTTTGCATTTACAATAGTGTCTAGGTTTGGTAACTGTATATGGGCTGAGTCCCCATGTGTGACAGTCTCTGGATGTTCTTTCCTTCAGCCTTTGCTCCACACTTTGCCTCTGTATTTGCTTCAGGAGTATTTTATTCTCCTTTTAAGATGGATCAAAGTACCCACACTTTAGTCTTCCCTTGTCTTGAGCTTCAGGTAGGCTGTGAATTGTATCTTGGTTATGTGGAGCTTTTGGGCTAATATTCACTTATTAGTGAGTGCATACCATGTGTGTTCTTTGGTGACTGGGTTACATCACTCAGTATGATATTTCCTAGTTCTATTCTTTTGCCTAGGAATTTTATGAAGTCATCATTTTTAATAGCTGATTAGTACTCCATTATGTAAATGTAGCACATTTTCTGTATCCATTCCTCTGTTGAGGGACATCTGGGTTGTTTCCAGCTTCTGGCTATTATAAATAAGGCTGCTATGAACATAGTGGAGCATGTGTCCTTACTGCATGTTGGAGCATCTTCTGGGTGTATGCCCAGGAGTGGCATAGCTGGAACCTCAGGTTCGAATTTTCTGAGGAACTGCCAAACTTATTTCTAGAGTGGTTGTACCAGCTTGCAATCCCACCGGCAATATAGGAATGTTCCTCTTTCTCCATATAACCACCAACATCTGCTGCCATCTGAGTTTTTTGTTTTAGCCATTCTGACTGGTGTGAGGTGGAATCTCAAGGTTGTTTTGATTTGCATTTCCCTGAGGACTAAGGATGCTGAACATTTCTTTAGGTGCTTCATGGCCATTCAGTATCCTCAGTTGACAATTCTTTGTTTAGCTCTGTACCCCATTTTTTTGTTTATTTGTTTTTGAGACAGGATTTCTCTGTATAGCCCTGACTGTCCTGGAATTCACTCTGTAGACCAGGCTCACCTCTAACTCAGAAATCATCTGCTTCTGCCTCCCAAGTGCTGGGATTAAAAGTGTGTATCACCACTGCCCGGCATTCTGTACCACATTTTTATAGGGTTATTTGATTCTCTAGAGTCTAATTTCTTGAGTTCTTTCTGTATATTGGATATTAGCTGTCTATTAGATGTAGGATTGGTAAATATATTTTCCCAATCTGTTGGTTGTCTTTTTGTCCCATTGTCAGTGTCCTTTGCCTTATAGAAGCTTTGCAATTTAAAGCCCAGGACCAGATGGGTTTAGTGGAGAATTCTATCAGATCTTTAAAGAAGACCTAACACCAATACTCTTCAAACTATTCTACAAAATAGAAACAGATGGAACACTACCCAGTTTGTTCTATGAAGTCACAATTATGCTGGTACCTAAACCACAGAAAGACGCAGCAAAGTAAGAGAACTTCATATCAATCTCTCTTATGAACACTGATGCAAAATTACTCAATAAAATTCTTTTTTTAATTAGACATTTTCTTTATTTACATTTCAAATGGTATATCCTTTCCTGGTTTCCCCTCTGGAAAAAATAAAACCTGTTCCCTCCCCCCTCCCCCTGCTTACCAACCTTCTCCAGCTTCCTGGCCCTGGCATTCCCCTACACTGTGGCATAGAACCTTCACAGGACCAAGGGGCTCTCCTCCCATTGATGATAGGCTAGGTCATCCTCTGCTAGACATGCAGCTGGGGCCATGAGCCCCACCATGTATAATTTTTGCCAAACAAATCCAATATATCTTTAAATTGAGTCTCAGTCAATAGGAAATGAGAGACATATGAAGAAGGAAATATGAATGAAGGCAAATTTGAGTTAATGATTTACAGGTAATGACATAGAATTGCATTGATCCAGTAAAAAATCAGACAAGTCATTTGAGGAAATAATGGAAAATGAAAAGTACACATTTATTTGTATGACTTATCACAAAATTAGAAAGAACATTTATTGGTAAGCTTTTAAAAACTAAATTCATGCTATGCTATTATCAAATATCACTCTTGCTTTATGACAATGTTGTTTTATAAAAACTTTGTAACAATAGGAAGACTATTTTAATATATGTTTTTATTTTTTAATTAAAAAAGCTTGTGGTCATTTTCAAAATTAAATCTAGAGTCCAGAGATTGCTAAGCAGGTATTCTACCACTAATCTATAATCCTAATCTTATTGTAAAATGCTACAATATTTTTAGTTAACATTCTGATTCTGTCACATCAAATATAATTATTTTCTTTCTTTTGATTAAAAGAGGTTTAGTCTACATAAAATTAACTGACTGAGTCTCAAATGGACTCAATGAGATCAGGGAACCTCCAAGTTTCTGACCTAGTTCCTCTGCATATAAGTCTTGACTGAGTAGCTTGGTGTTCTTGGGGGATGCTTAAAAGTGGGAGGACAGGTTGACTTTTGCATGTTTGTGAGGTCCTTATCCTCCTACCATGTTGATATCCTCATGCACTTTGATGTGATTATGTATGGCTGATCCTATTGTAGGTTGTTATGGCTTATTTAGTTGATGTCTCTTGGAGGCCTGCTCTTCACAGAGCAGAGGAAGAGGTGGAGTGGATTTAGGAGACAATGCGTGTGGGGGAAAAGACTAGAGGAAGGGGAAGGAGGGTAACTGCTGTTTAGATGTTATATACTAAAGAGTAATACTGCTGTTTAGATGTTATATACTAAAGAGTAATAATTTAGTAAAAGGTTACAATGAATTCTAGGTAATCAGCAGCCTTGACCAGTCTCTTCATTTCAGTTGAGGAGACCACGGTTGGAGAATCTGCATTTGGTCTTAATCTCTGCTCTACACAAACTAAGACACTGACTATGTATTTTTCCAACTGAAGATGCTGTGTAGACTTGCTGCAATAAGATGTTGAAGTGTGTGCCTAAACAGTTGCCCAGGTGGGTACCCACAACAACTCTATGACCAGCTCTACTTCTGCCCAGGAACAAAGCATTTTGTCTCATCCAGAATCTTACTGCTTCTCTCTCATGCAGCAAATGGCAGGCTATCACTAGTGTTATCTATCTATCTATCTGTCTGTCTGCCTATCTATCTATCTATCTATCTATCTATCCATCTATCTATTATCTGTCTGTCTGTCTGTCTGTCTGTCTGTCTGTCTATCTATATCATCAGCTGTTATTGTTAGCTCACAGTCATGTGGCAGGGTCTAGATCCATTCTGCGAACTCGGAATATGAATCCATACAGACATAATGGCAATAATACTGGTAGTCATTTATTCTGTGGATTGATGATCTTGATATGTCAGCCTCTGGGGACACATTAAAGCAGGTGAAGTATTAAGTATGCAGCCAGCTAACTACAAATCAAACAGATGAGGGAAAGGAGGTAGCCAGAACTCTAAATGTCATACCCCAAGCAGAGAACAACTATCACTCTTCTTCATGCTGTCCTTGTTCTCCATGACCCTGTTCCCTATTTATTAAGGACATGTTGTCATGGGAAGCTTTTAGTGTCTATGTGCAGCCTTGAAATCGCCTTACATTTCATGATGGTTTGTATAGGAATGGCCCTCATAGACTCGTGTTTGTATGCTTGATCTGGAGGGAGTGGCATTATTAGGAGGTGTAGCCCTGTTGAAGTAGGTGTAATAACGTTGGAAAAAGTGTGTCACTGTAGGAGTGGGCTTTGAGGTCTTCTGTGCTCAAGCTATGTCTTGTATGGGCACACAGTTTCTTGTTGCCCATTGATTCAGTTGTAGAACTCTGAGTTCCTTCTGCAACACCATCTCTTCCTGCATGCTGTAGTTCATGAATCAATGAAGAAAGTACAAGACAAATCCAGTAAACATAAATGGATATTATATAGAGTAGTAACTTAAGGAAAGATAAATACAAAGGAATAATGTTTATGAAAGTAAGAAGGTAATATAATTAAACTTTGCCTTATTAGTATGTATTATTTTAATATGAAAGGTAAATGTACAGATATTTTTAAATTTCTCAATATGATCTAAATAGTCTTCAATGAAAAGCAAACAAAGAAAGGAAAATTGATAAAACAGGAGGAAAATGAGAAAAAATTAATAATACACTTACTTTAAATAAAAACAAAACACACAACAAAAAAAGAGAAAGGTTCAGGATAAGAAGATTGGTTTTCCATTCTCTCAGAATGTTACTTGAATGGGCAACAGTGTAGAACCTTGACCTGTGCCACCTGTCTTTCTCTTCTCTCTCTCTGTATCTGGTAAATCCTAATGTGAACAGTAATTGCTCACTATGAGTTGTTCTTAGCTATTGTTATTAAAGGACATGATGAAATTCTTAGGGATTAGGAATCAGTATTTTCTCCAGTAGCTGATACAATTTTGCAGGTCAGCACTCAGTGGTTAAGAAGCTCTTGTTCTGTGTTTGTCTATAGAGAGGGAACAATGATAGAAATTTTGCCTCTACACTTACTGATTCTGATAGTTATTTTTTAACATGGCTTATCATCCCTGTCTTGACTGAATGCCTGCCACTGGAAAAGGTTTTCTAAGCATCTATATACAATGGGACAGCCAGTATGTTTGCATAACTAAACTGTAACTCATATTGCCGCTGACTTCAGGGTGAATTGTACTTCCTTCCCATTTCTGTTATTTTTTTCATCACTGTACACTTCCTCTATATAGTCTACCTAGAGCTTGCTTCTCTAAGTCAATGTGCTAACCACTCAAAGTATACTCAGTAAAACATATGCTAATATGCTATATATCCTCAATGATAAAGGTAAATATTTGCCATTAACATGTAGTTCCAGGAAGCATAAAGTCTTCTGGACAGAGCTCTTTCAAGATGAAAGTAATTATTCATGATCACACAGTTTTGATAGCATTTAATTGTTCATAGTGGTAAATTTAAGTTACATCAAAATTTGTTACTCTTGATTTTAACTTTAGTATTTCATATTTTTTTAGATTTTTGGAAATTTTTATATATATGCAGTTTATTTTGTCATCTATAACTCTCTCTCCAACAGATACCAGATTTGAAATTCCTCTTAAATTCTTATATCAAATACCCTATTATTATTTCACTACCATTGTTACACATGCACATACTCACACTCACATAGGCACATACAAACTACTAAGTACATTTCTTGTTGTTCAAAGTATATGTGTTTAGGCATGACCATTTAGGAATAGTTGATAGTGGGTGAGACTTGTCAGTGTGATATACATATTCACTAATGTTTATTTTACTATTCTGACCTACTAGACTATGGAAATAACCTAAGTTTGCATCAAATTATTAATCAAAACATAAAGTATCATGCATATACAAAATTGAATACTATTTACTATTTACCTGACTGTCCTGGAACTCATTCTGTAGACCAGGCTGACAGCAAACTCAGAAATCTACCTACCTCTGGCCTCCCAAGTGGCCGGGATTAAAGGCATGAGCTACCACTGCCCAGCTGTTTTAAGGGCTACTAATTTCTATTCAGGGATCAACGATCTATGTGGAGGAGGAGACCAAAAGATGTTAAAAGCCAAAAATTGTGGATGACTCCAAGAAAATATCTTTCAGACAATTAACTGAAACATACAAACTCACAAAGATTTGTATGAGCATTAGTCCTGCATAAATAAATTCAAAATAATTAAATTCCCAGGACAGAGAAGGCAAAATTCTGGCTATATCATCCACACTCCAGGGTATACCTCATGCTTAGGAGTTTGTGACTAACACTAAATTGATTCCATATGTTTTTATGAACTTTTTTGTTACTTTTTGGTGAATTTTAGCTTCCTAGGTTTTATCTTATATACTTATTTTCTTTTCTTTTATGTAAAATATAAGAACATAAAGTTTGGTGGCTATGGAGGGGGCAGAAACTGAGAAGACAGGTTAAGGGAAATAATATGCTCAAATATATTGTAGAATTTTTTTCAAAAATAATTTTAAAAATTATATTTTAATTTATAGCAACACAGGTGGATAACTGTACTTAACAAGAAAGCAGAACACACAAATAAAATACTGCATTAATTTCTAAGATTTTAAACCTAAAAATTGTTGAACTTATACCTAAAGAACCAATGAGTCTTTACAGAATAAAATGTAAGTGGTCAAATGGAATAAGTAAACAATACTGAGAATTTAACAAAATATAAACATTATATAAAATTGGTCTACTATCTCAGTCAGTTATAAAGCACAAAGATTAAATTAGGTCTACACCTAGAAAAGCCTAAATCATAAAATAATTTGAAGTTTAGTTTTAATTTCATTATTAGAAGTAAAATGAAAAAGACAAAGTTTAGATTATTCCTAATATATAATATGTTCATATAGATCAAGATTTTATAATCCTTGGTTGTTTTGAGACATAATCTCATGTCATATAGGTTGATCATGGAACTTGATATGAAGCAAAGGAAGACTTTGAACTCTGTATCCTACTGATTATGCTCAAATATTAGAATTTTTGGTACAAGTACCATGTCTAGTACATGCAGGTATTTATATAAATTATATATATAGAAAACAAAAATAATAATTTTATGAAGTCAATTATAACTAGCTAAAATTAAAATAATAAAATAATGTCATAATAAATATATTATCATACATTTGTGACCTTCATTATTTTTTACCATGAACTTTCTCATTTTTTTATATTAATAATACTTAGTATGTCATGCAGAGCTGAACAGATGATAATGAAATTTCTTCACTTTTATTTGATCAATTTTTCTTTTTCTTTTTCATTTTTAAAATTATGCAGATTTATTTATCTCTTAAAACATTTAATTTCAGATTTAGAGTTAGATTTTTAGAAGTATATAATGAGTTGATAAAATAGGTAAATCATTGTTTGGCTCTTTTATTTGTATTGTATTACACAGCATGGTTGCCTAAACCTCCTGCACTATTGGTTAGAGTTCTTGAACTTGTTTGCCATACATCTTTGAAATTTTTACACTTTAACTGTACTTATCTATTTAATTTTATTAGTGATCAATATAGGAAACAACCTACTGTTCACTTCTTTCTTTTGTTTTCTTATTTTTTTAAATTTTTAATAATTTATTTATGTATTTATTTATTTACACCAGATTTTATTTCTATCCAAGTCCACCCTCCAACTGTTCCACATCCCATACCTCCTCCCAGCAACCCTGTCTCCACAAGGATGACCCCACCATCCACCACCTACCCACCAAGACCTCTATATTCCCTGGGGCCTCCAGCCTCTTGAGGGTTAGGTACATCTCTTCTGATTGAACTTAGACCTTGCAGTCCTCTGCTCTATATGTGTTGGGGCCCTCATATGAGCTGATATATACTGCCTAATTGGTGGTCTAGTGTTGGAGAGACCTCAGGGGTCCAAGTTAATTGAGACTGCTGCTCCTCCTAGAGGATCACCCTCCTCCTCAGCTGCTTCCAGCTTTTCCATAATTCAACTACAGAGACCAGCAGCTTCTGTCCGTTGGTTGGGTAAAAATATCTGCATCCGACTCTTTCAGTTGCTTCTTGGGTCTTTAAGAAGGCAGTCATGATAGGACCCTTTTTGTGCGCACTCCATAGCCTCAGTAATAGTGTTAGGCCTTAGGGCCACCACTTGAGTTGGATCCCAATTTGGACCTGTAGCTGGACCTTCTTTTCCTCAGGCTCCTCAAAATTTCCACTTATGCAATTCTTTTAGACAGGAAAAATAATGAGTCAGAGTTTGATTGTGGGATAGGAACTTTCTCTCTCTCACATGATGCTCTGTCTTCCTGCTGGCGGTAGGCTCTATAAGTTCCCTCTACCTACTGTAGGGCATTTCATCTCAGATCCCTCCATTTGAGTCCTGAGAGTCTCTCACCTCCCAGGTCTTTGGTGTATTCTGAAAGGAAATCCAACCTGCTATCTCCCGAGTTTGCCTGTTCCCATTCTTTCTGCTGGCTCTCAGGGTTTCAGTTCTTTTCCCTGATCTAATATCAGGTCAGGCTCCCTCTCTCCCCACCCTTGCTGTCTACTTTTACTCTCAGGTCCCTCCCTCCCTACTATAGCTTTCTTCTTCCTCCCAAGTGAGACTAATGTGTCTTCACTTGGGCCCTTCAGCTTATTGATATTTTTGAGTTCTTTGAATGGAATCTTGGGTATTATGTACTTTTTTGTGGCTAATATCAGCTTATTAGTGTGTACACAACATGCATATGCTTTTGGATTTGAGTTACCTCACTCACGATGATATTTTCTGATTAGATCCATTTGGATGCAAAACTCAGAATGTCCTCTTTCTCAATAGCTGAGTAATATTTCATTGTGTAAATGAAACACACATTTTGTATCCATTCTTCTGGAATGTGACATTTTTTCCAGCTTCTAGCTATCACAAATGAGACAACTATGTAACCAGTGGAACATGTGCCCCTGTGGAATGGTGGTTCATCTTTTGGGTTTATTCCCAGGAATGGTATTGCTGGATCTTCAGGTATATTTATTTCCAATTTTCTGAGGAACCTCCAGATTGATTTCCAAAGTGGTTGTACCAGTTTGCAATCCCACCAGCAATGGAAGAGGGTTCTTCTTTCTCCACATCCTCTCTATCATGTGTTATCACCTAAGGTTTTGAGCTTAGCCATTCTGATTAGTATAAGATAGAATCTCAGAGTCATTTTGATTTGCATTTCTCTGGTGACTAAGGATTTTGAACATTTCTTCATGTGTTTTTCATCCATTTAAGATTCCTCTCTTGTCAAAAGGAAGAACAATTCAGAGACTGCTCTACCTGGGAATCCTTCCCATATTCAGTCATCAAATCTAGACACTATTGTGGGTGCCAACAAGTGCTGGATGACAGGAGTCTGATATATCTCCTGAGAGGCTCTGACAGTACCCGACTAATACAGAAGTAGAAACTCATAGCCATCCATTGGACTGAGTACAGGGTCCCCAATGAAGGAGCTAGAGAAAGGACCCAAGGAGCTGAAGGGTTTGCAGCCCCTTAGGACAAACAATATAAACTAACTAGTACCCTCAGAGCTCCCAGGGAATAAAACTCCAACCAAAGAGTAAACATGGGGGGCGGGACTCATGGCTCCAGCAGCATGTGTATAGCAGAGGATAGCCAAGTTGGTCATCAGTGGGAGGAGAGGATCTTGGCCCTGTGAAGGTTCTATAACCCAGTGTAGGGGAATGGCAGGGCCAGTAAGCAGGAGGGGGTGGGATGGTGAACAGGGGGAGGGGGAAGGGAACAGGGGATTGTTTTAGTTTTTATTATTTTTTTTTG
>JADRCC010243322.1:0-10592 GCA_019843855.1 Hylomyscus alleni | reverse complement strand
AAAAAAAAAAAAAAAAAAAAAAAAAGTCTCTGTCTGGTTTTGGTACATGGATGATATTGGTGCCATAAAATGAACCGGAAAGTGTTTCTTCATTTTCAACTGAATTAGAATTGAATCACGGGCTGGTGAGATGGCTCAGCATGTAAGAGCACTAACTGCTCTTCCTAAGTTCCTGAGTTCAAATCCCAGCAACCACATGGTGGCTCACAGCCACCGGTAATGAGATCTGATGCTCTCTTCTATCCCGACTGAAGACAGCTTCAATGTACTTATTTATAATAATAAATCTTAGAATTGAATCACTTCTGCCCCCCTTTCCTCTCTTCAGCCTCTCCCAGCTATTCTCCCTCGAACTCCATCTGTGCTGCCCAATTCTCATGTTGATAACGTCTTTTCCATTGATTATATTTATTACATATACTTGTATGCACATATATATTTATTTTATGCATATATATACATACACATACATATAGAAATGTAACCAGCTGAGTCTGTTTTTGTTGTTTGTGTGTACAAAGTTTCAAGGCTGACCACTCTGCATTTAACAGCCAATACAAATGCTCATCCCTGGGAGAGGCTAATTCTCATTCTCCTAGCAGTTACTAGTTGCCAGCAGCTCTTTGTCTAGAGATGAGAAACCTCAGAAATTTCCCCCTACCATGTTAATATATTGCTATTGTTCTGGTCTTGTTAATGCAGTCATTTCTAGGAGAGGCTGTTTCCCAGTACATTTCTGGCCTTCTGGCTCTCACAATCTTTCTGCCTTCTCTTCTGTGGTGTTCCCTGAGCCACAGACTCAGGATCTGTGACGTAGATATATCTATTGAGGGTGAGCTGCCAAAGACCCATTGATCTCTACATTGTACTGCTACTTTGTTAGATCAGCATAACTACTAACTACATTTTAAATCTTACCCTTATACCTTATCCTTATCCCCTCAGATAACTGGAACTACCATTACTCATCAAAGATTCTTCTCTCTGAGACCATCACAGAAAGTCACAACTAGACACAAAGCAGAGTTATTTTTTAAAAGTTTTTTTGAGATTATGATAATCTCTTGACATTTACTTTTTGTGGATATTATTTTAAGTTTTAATTCCATCTTCACTCATATATTACATCCTGACCATAGTTTTCCCACCCTCTTCTTTTCCTAGTTCCTTTTCCCCCTTATACTCCCCCATCTACTCCTCATCTTCCTTTCCCTTCAGAAAAGGGCAGGCCTCCCAGTGATATTAACCAAACACGGCATATCAAGTTGCAGTGAGACTAGGTACCTCCCTTCATTTTAAGGCTGGACAAGGCAACCCAGTAGGAGGAAAAGGTCAGAAAAGCAGGCAGCCCCTACTTCTACTGTTAGAAGTCCCACATGAAGATCAAGCTATACAACTGTATTATATGTGCAGAGGGCCTAGGTCAGACCCATGCAGGCTCCCTAGTTGGCAGCTCAGTTTCTGTGAGCCCTTATGAGCCTAGGTTAGTTGATTCTGTGGGGTTTTGTGTGGTGTCCTTGACCTTTCTGGATTCTACAATCCTTCCTCCCCCCTTCAGCAGGATTCCCTGAGCTGCACCTAATATTTGGCTGTGAATCTCTGCATCTATTTCCATCAGTTGCTGGATGAAGCCTCTCTGATGACTATTTGGCTAGGCACAAATCTATGAGTGTAGCATCAAGAATCATTTCATTGACTGCTTTTTTGTTTTGTTTTGTTTTGATCTTGCCATTCCTTTTAGTTCCAAAATTCTACAGAAGCCTTTCAGTTTCCTGTGGTTTTGTGAGTGTTATTTGCTCTTGATTTTACAGGGCCTTCAGATGCATCATGCATCAACCTGAGGTCTCTCATTTTTTTTTCATGGTGGCACTCACAGATCTAAACTTTCCTCTGAGAACTCCCTTCATTGTGTTCCATAGATTTTGTTGTACTTGACTTTTAAACTTTCCTCCTTTATTTCATCTTTGATTCTATTTTCCTTCAGTATTGTGCTGTTTAGTTTCTGTGAATTTGTGTGATTTCTACTGCAGTTTCTATTTAGCTTTATTCAGGTTATAATCAGATACAATGCTGGATATAATTTTAAATTCCCCATATTTGTAGATTTTGTTTTGTGATGGGGGAAATTTCATGGGCTGCTAGGATGCATATGGATACTTTGGTCCTTAAAGAGAATATTCTATAAATATCTGCTAGTTCTGTTTGATTTATGATGTCATTTAATTCACAGATTTTTCTGTTTAGCTTATTTCCAGATGACATTGTAATAGTAGAATCCCTAGTACTGAAATAAACCACTATTATCCAAAGCAACTTGGGTGGAAAGGGGTTACTTCAGCTTCCAGCTTGTCAAGTCCATCATCTATGAAGTTAGGGAAGAAACTCAAGGTAGGAACTTGGAGCAGAAACTGAAGCTGAGGCTATGAAGGAATTCTACTTACTGCCTTTCTCTCCGTGGCTTACCTGCTCAGTACTCAGAACCACCAGCCCAGAGATGTCACTGACCACAGTGGGCTGATCCACATCAATCATTGATTTTAAAAAAAAAAAGCCCCAAAGGCTTGCCCAAGATCAATGTGTTGGAACATTTTCTCAACTGAAGTTTCCTCTTCCAAAATAACTCTAGCTTCTATCAAGGTGATAAGCACCAGACAGCACAACCTGCTAGTTAGAGTTTATATTGCTGTGACAAAACATAATCAAAAAGCAAATTGGGGAGGAAATGGTTTTTTTTTCAGCTTACATTTCCACATTGCTGTTCATCATCAAAGGAAGTCAGGACAGGAACTCAAACAGGGCAGGGTCCCGGAGGCAGGAGCTGATGCAGGGGCCATGGAGGACTGCTGCTTACTGGATTGCTCAATCTGCTTTCTTATAGAACCTGGGATACTAGCCCAGGGATGGCACTATGCACAATAGTCTAGGCTTTCTCCCATGGATCACTAGTGAGGAAATGCCTTGCTGAGGTTTCTTTCTGATGACTCTAGCTTGTGTCAACTTGACTCACAAAACTAACCAGTACAACCTGTTTCTCAGAATGTTTCTCTTTTCCTCTTCAAGATTCAAAGTTTCAGGTCTTAAATTAATGCCACTGATATATTTTGAATTAATTTTTGTAAAGGATGTCATACAGAAATATGATTCCCTTCTCTATATAGATGCCCAGCTTTCCCAACATAATCTGAGAGGATATGCTTTCTCCAATGTGTAATTTTAAAATTTATTTGTAAAGAATCAGGTGGCTATAGCTATATGATTTACCTCTGGATCCTTTATGCTTTACATTGGTTTATGTCTCAGTTTTTATGCCAGCAGCTTACTCTATTTGCTACTATGGCTCTCTAAATTTTATATCAAGGATATGATTACTTTTGCTCATGATGACTTTGACTATCCAGGTCTTTTGTGCTTACTTATGAATTTTATGTATTTTTTCTATTTCTGCAAGGAATGCCATTGACATTTGAATGAGATTGCATTCAATCCTTTGATGCTAGTAATCTTCACAATATTAAATCTGCTATCCATGAACATGGGAGGATTTTTATTCTTATAGTGTTTTCTTCAATTTCTTCCCTCAGTGTTTTAAAGTTTTAATTGCACACTTAGTGTTTTTATTATTATTTTGTGGGAGTGTTGTTATTTTCTGGTCCAGTCTATTTGGTGTTCTGCAATCTTCTTGAATGCTTATATGCACTCTATCTTTAGGTGAGGGAAGTTTTCTATGATTCTGTTGAGAATATTTTATGGGCCTTGGAGCTAGGACTCTTCACCCTCTTGTAACCCTATTATTCTTAGGTTTGGCCTTTTCATAATGTCCAAGATTCTTTTGGTTGTTTTGTGTCATGAAATTTTTAGATTAACATTTTCTTTGACCAATGAATCAATTTCTTCTATGGTATGTTCTATGCTTGACATTTTCTCATCCATCTCTTACGTTCTATTGGTGATGCTTGTGTCTGTAGTTCCTGTTCTCTTTCCTAGGTTTTCCATCTCCAAGATTCCTGCAGTTTGCATTTTATTTATTGTCCCTATTTCCATTTTCAGGTATTGAACAGTTTTATTCATTTCCTTCATGAGTTTGATTGTATTTTCCTGTATTTATTTAATAGATTTATTCATTTCCTCTTTAAAGACGTCTATCATGTTTATAAAATTGGATTTAAGGTCATCTCCTTGTTTTCTGGCTGTGTTAGGATATCCAGAGATTGCTGTAGTAGGATACCTGGGTCCAGGTGTACCATGTTGCCCTTGTTGGTCAACAGAATAGAACTGAAGACCCAGAAACAAATCCATACACTATGAACATGTGATTTTTGACAAAGAATTCAACACCATATAATAGGAAAAAGAAAGTATCTTCAATAAATGGTGCTTCTAATTGTATGTCTACACATAGAAGAATGAAAATAGGTCTATATTTATCACCCTACACAAAAGTTAAGTCCAAGTGGATCAAGTCATCAATGGGAGGAGAGGCCCTTGGTCCTGTGAAGGTTCTATGCCCCAGTGTAGGGGAATGCCAGAACCAGGGAGTGGGTGAGGGTGGGTTGGTGAGCAGGGGGAGGTGGGAGGGAACAGGACTTTTTTTTCGGAGGGGAAACAGGGAATGGAGATATCATTTGAAATGTAAATAAAGAAAATATCTATTAAAAAAAGAATCAAGGAGAGAGAAAAAAAGACCTCTACATAAAGCTAGATACACTAAATTTAATAGAAGAAAAAGTAGAGAATTGCCTTGAACACATTGGCACAGCAGACAACTTCCTGAACAGAACACCAACAGTTCAGGCACTAAGATCAATAATTAATAAATGGGACCTCATGAAACTAAAAAGTTTCTGTAAGGCAAGAGATACCATCAATACAATAAAACAGCAGCCTACAGAATGAGAAAGATCTTTACCAACCCTACATCAGACAGAGGACAAATATCAAAAATATATAAAGAACTCAAAAAATTAGACACCATCAAACCAAAGAACACAATTAAAATTTGGTGTGCAGAACCAAATAGAGAATTCTTTAATGGCTGAAAAGCACTTAAAGAAATGTTCAATGTCCTTAGTCATCAGACAAATGAAAATCAAATGATTCTGAGATTCCATCTTACACCTGTCAGAATGGCTAAGATCAAAACCTCAGATGACAACACATACTGGCAAAGATGTGGAGCAAGAGGAACAGTCCTCCATTGCTGGTGGGAGTGGGCACCAAATGTTGTGTTTTATAAAAATAAAGAGAGAAGGGGGCTGCCAGTAACGGAGTTTCTGGTACACCAGGGATGAGGCCGAGGCGAGTAGGCTGCCAATCTATCCCGCCACAAATCAGAGAATTACAACAAGAGAGCAAAGAACTGCGAGCATCCTTGGAAGAACACCAGTCTGCCTTGGAACTGATAGTGAGCAAGTAACGAGAGAAAGTGTTCAGATTGCTAATGGCCAGCAAAAAAGATGACCCAGGTATAAATAATGAAGTTAAAAGAACAACAGTCAAAGGAGTTGCAAGCACATGTTGACCAGATCACCGAGATGGCAACAGTAATGAGAAAAGCTATTGAAATTGACAGAACAGCAGGGTTACAAGAAACAGGAGTGAATATTTCAACTTGAACAAGAAAACAAAGGCTTGAGAGAGATCCTTCAGATAACTGGAGAATCCTTTTGAACCTTCGGAAGGAAGATGCATCAGAGAGTACATCTCTGTCCGCCTGAGTGACTAACAGTGACCTGAGTCTGAGGAAGAGCTTGTGGCTTTCTGCGTGGTCACTAGAACGGGCCCAGAAGTGAGTGGCTGAGTGAACATAAAATCCACCTTCAGTCAGCCTTTTCCCTCTAGTATGTACAGGGACACTGGCAAAGAGACAGCAGCAGAATGTATAACCAGTGGTCATAGACTAGATCCCAATCCCAGTTACAAAGGAGCTGAGCCACCGAGTCAACAGTGAGTCTTCAAGGTGCTGCTGAGCACTGCAGTTTCAGAAGTGCTGTTGGCTTCTTGGATGCTACATAAATCACCCTGAGTACTCCTCATAAACGTTGGAAAGCCTAAATTATCACAATTTTAAAAGTAAAAAAAAAATATACATGGAGCTGGAAAGATGGCTCACCACTTAAGAGCACTGGTTGCTCTTCCAAAGGACCCAGGTTCAATTCCCAGCACCCACGTGGTGTCTCATACCCATCTATAACTCTGATGCCCCCTTTTGTCCTCCATTGCCACTGCACACTTGCAGTGCACAGACATACCTGCAGGCAAAATACCCATCCATATAAATAATAAATGAAATTTAAAAAATGATATACATATAATTTTAAAACACTATTTTCCTGGATCACTTTTTCTGAATCTATTGATATACATCTAACCTTCTCTGCGTAAGATATCAGTTTTTGTTTCTGCTTGATTTCTCTAAGCTTGATAGAAGAGGAGACTACCTTGTCTATTTTAATTTTTACTAATAAGTCTTTATTATCTCATATACCAAAAATAGTACTTAGCAATAAATGGCATTTAATATTTTATTTATCCATCCATTCATTAATTTTTGAGACATGTTCTCACTATGTAACCCAGGGTTGTCTCAAATTTTATCTCTGTCCTCAACTTCTCAAATCCTTGAATTTTAGGAGTGTACCACTATGCTCATTTTAATACTTAGCTTTATACTGGTCTATAGTCTTAGCCTCATCCCCATGTTTATGTCTATCTTTGCTCTGATTAGATGTCTCTATCTGAACTCTTGGTATTTAGTGATAAATCACAAGGTTCTCTGAGGGCATTTATATTTGATATCAAGTATATCTGGTATTTTCCCAAATTCCTTTCTATTTCTGGAGACATTTCTCTGATCACCTACTCTTGAAACTCTTTAAGTGTTCTCTTCTCGCACTAGATTTCTCTCCTAACTAATAATTCTCCTTCATTTCTGACTCATCTATTCCTTTATCTATTGTTCGCTGTCTAACCTAGGTTGTATTTTGGTTCAAAGCATTTTATGTATTACCATCCAGTCATGTCAGTCTCTTGCTTGATATCCTATAAAGTACAAACTACCATTTATGTTTTATTTGTGTAATAAAGTACAACTCCTTTCTACCTCCAATTTATAAGCAGTAAAAAGGAACTTCAAACACAAAGACAAAAAGTAGCTGAGTAATTGCTTTTTAAAAATAATTTTAAATCATAACATTGAGATAATAGTGTGAAAGGACTTTCCTAAAGTTAAATTTGTTACCTTCTTCATTTCCCTACCTCTATGTTGCACTGACACATCTACCATTTGAATTGGATTTTGTGAAGGTTTTGATTTTGACATAAAATGTTGTGACTTCTAGAATGTCTTTGTATTATAACTTCCTGAGAGCTGGGATTTTGACATATATTACAGTGGTTCTGTCTGTATTCCCAATCACCAGTGTAAATTGATAGCAGTACCATGAACTCAGGTATATTGGCAAACAAGCAAACACACATCACAGTATAAGTTCTACAGTATGCCTTAAAAATACATCATTTCTTAGCCTTTTAGCTAAGATAAAGTATAAAAATAATTAGAGCTAAAAGCAATCTCTTTTCTATTTCCATGCATAGCTTAGATCAGAGAAAATTTCAACTAAGTAGATGGCAAAGTTAGAATTGTTGCCTTGATGACAATTTCATTTCTCAGCATGTAGAATAATTCAAGCAAGTAATTGCTACTGTGATAATTCCAAACATGAAGGAATAACTATTTGGTGAAACAGTGGTGATAAGAACCTTAGGAAAAAGCAGATGTGCATCTTAGAGTTTGTAATGACGGAAGTGGTATTGATGGCCTCTCATCCTTACAGGAATGTGGTTCGCAATTTGTCTGAAATATAGTTTTATCATCTTGGTATTAAAATCATGAAGTCTTTCAGAACTTAACAATTCTAATTTCTGGACAATCGACAAGGAAAAGAAATCTCTAAAATAGTCAAATTCCACCTTTCTTATGCCCCAATACACCAGAAGGGACATGACATATATCACTCCAGAAAGTACATGAGCACACACCACAGTTTTCAGAGAAGCTTATATAATTTAAAACCACTCAAAAGGGCATTCTCGATTCCCTAGCCCCCTCACAAAGACATCATTTATCTGTGGGACTGCACAGTACATTCTTCAATATGTCCATATGTGACATGATAAAAAGAGTACACAAATCTAGTTTTAGTAAAGAACATAATTCTCAGAATAGTGTTACAGAGGTTAGAGCCTTTCAAAAATGCTAAGGACCTCTGAATTTATGCATAATAAATAGAACTAAAAATAGTTCTCTTTAAAGCAAGAAAAAGAAAGATCTGGTCCTGCTTGGCATCCTGTTGAAAGTGACAGCTGGCAGTACTAGTTGCCCAGACCTCTATCAATGAGAATGACATCCAAATATAAAGGCATGGATAAAATAATTAAGAAAGAAATTGAAGCTCAAAGTAAGTAAAAAGTATGAATATATATATATATATATATATATATATATATATATATATATTCTTTTTTGTGTCTCTAAGACCAGACAAACTAGAGTTAAGGATACAGAAAGAGAAAGAGACTGTAATCACAAAACCACTACAAGGTGACCACCCTTAATATGAAAATATGAAATAAGCCTATAATCCCAGCACTTGAAAGACTGAGGCCAGAGGATCACAAGTTCAAAGCCACCCAGGTTTACAGAGTAAGACCTCTACCACCAAACATAAATAAATAGGTAGGTAGGTAGGTAGATGGATGGATGGATGGATGGATGGATGGATGGATGGATGGATGGATGGACAGACAGATGGATGGATGCACTGGATGCTAAACTATTTGAAACCCAACATGAAACTACAAGTGGAAAATTCTATATGCAACCTTATGAGACAGGTTACAATAAAAACAGGCATATTAAAATGTATTATATTTCTTTCATGCAGTTATACATGAAAAAAATGAATTTTATATTTAGACTTAAGTCCCAATCCCAGGATATCTTATGTGAATATACAAATAAGACTTAATTTTATTTAAAAAAATACTAAATTTGAAATTTTTATGACTACTGTAATTTCAAATACCGAGTAGTTAACCTGTATTCCAGATCTTAAGACATTATATTAAGAATAAGCTTGAAAAGACAAGAAATAAATAAACTCTTTTTTCTCAAACTGAGAAGCTGGGAGTGATTTGGAAATACTGTGTCTCTCTAAATTTGGAAAGTACTATCAGCAAAATTCTAAGAGTATTGTTTCAGTGAAGTGCTTTATGATGTATACAGTGAAGAAAATGTCACTGGAACTTTCAAGTTCATTCTCTGAGGATAAGTCACTAAGAAAAGACTAAGTTTTTGTTTTTTGTTTATTTGTTTGTTTGTTTGGTTTTTTTATTTTATCATATTCTTTAAAATTTATAAAATATTGTAACAATAAAAATGAGTATTATCAAAGTTGTTTGATATAAAACAACAATCAATTGAACAGTCTTATGTAGATGCTTGTCTACAGCAATACTGAAAATATATACACTTTCTCAATATAATTTTTAAAATAACTCAAAACATATTAACTATATGATATTTTAAAATAATATATTACTATTAGTTTTTTAATTAACATAAATAAAGTCTTTTTGTTTGTTTGTTTGTTTTGCTTTTAGTAAAGTTTAAAATCTTGGCTCTTGCTATGGTACAAACCCAAAATAAGAACAATTTTTAGACATTGGAGTTCATTATAATAAGGCTGTACTTCAATGACTCTCACATCATCAAAAGATTTTACCTCCATCGTAGCTAAGCTGAGAGTTGAGTTTTGCTACACTAAGGAATGAATTGTAGGCACGATTTTTGGATACAGACTTCCTGCTATGGTCACAGCTATTTGACTGGAGTAATTGTCTTCATTCTCAGCCCACAGAGAACAGGTTACATTCATTTAAGAAACAGTGTGTGTATTAAGATGGTCTATCCATGAAGTCATTCACCAACTGTTTCAATGAACAATGGTTCTGCTTGGAGGGTGGCACGGACATTAGGTGAGGGTAAGAATCTGGTTCATTGGCTGTGATAATTTGGAAAAGCATTCATCTCAGAGAAAGAGTAACTTATAAAGTCCTCCTCTTCAAAATTGATACAAGACCTACAAATGTCAAGCAAAGCATTCAGTCTCACTCTTTGTTGTTCTCTTATCTACAAGTCACCTCCCTAGTTAATTGTCTATGTCTCCCTTGGGTATATAAATACTTTTGAAATATATAAGCTGTTCTGAAAACCATAGTATAGTGTAAAAACATCAAATAAACAATCCTACTAATAGAGAGACTGAGATAGGAGAAGCCTGATTTCAAGACCATTATGTGGAACTCAGCAAGACACTGTCGTGTACAAACAAGCAGAAAGTATATATGGATTTTAAAATATTGGACCTATTTCTCCAATTACCAAATTAGAGAGACTACTGGATGACAACCAACAAATTTCTAATTCCTCTTTTTAGATTTCAATCAATTAGGATATATTGGTAATACTAATTTTCATATTAAGACATAAAGAAAAAGTAATTGTTACTTCCTGTTATTTTTGTTGTTAGAGG
>JADRCC010243300.1:0-18431 GCA_019843855.1 Hylomyscus alleni | reverse complement strand
AAAAAAACAAAAAACATTCTCATACAATAAGGCACACATTTAACCCATTTAACTGATACCATTTCCTAGCTATGGCGATGAATTTTTAGCTGTCTACTTGACAGAATTTAGAACCATGTTGTAAGAGAGTCTTAAATAGGCAATTATCTATATAATATTGGCTTTGGGCCCATCTATAAGAGATTGATTTTTAAGTGATGTGGAAGGATCCATTCCACTGTGGGCAACACCATTTCCTAGGCAGGAAGTCTTGAGCTAAATAAGAATGGAGAATTCAGCTGTGCACAACCAACAGAACATACATGAATTAATTTCTCTATGCTCTTGATTTATCTCCCTTGACTTCTTCACAACAATGGCTGTAATTTAGACTTCTTACTCAAATAAACTCTTATTTCCCTAAGTTGTGTATCATCAAGATATTTTATCCCAAGAGTAGAAATGAAACTAAAACACTAGCTAAGTCAGAATAATTCCAATTTTCATTTAATAAATCTGTCATCTGAGGCACAAGAGTATACTTATCAAATCTTTGATTCATTTATTTTAATAAAATATAAAATACTTACATTATTAATAGAAGAGCATACTGGTTTTTCTCCACAAAATCTTTGGGAAGGGACAACTGTAAAGGAAGTTCTTTTAAAGAAAGAGCAAAATATTAAAGATGGAGAGTCATTTAAATATAAAAGAATAAGATACAGAGAAAGCTTTTCTTGAAGGGTGTATCATGTGTCAATTTTTACCATAGTCATCAATGTGAAGTATTCTAATGTCTCTCTTTGCGAGCTTCTTCTTCTGAATAGTTTCTTTCATCATAGAATTGTTTTCCAAGATGAAATACTCTGAAAATCAGAGAATAAGTGTCTGTTGAACACCGAACCATAAATGGTTCATCCTCATTATACTCCAACCCCCACCCAAGGCTTAGGGACTCCTGCAGAAAAGGGGAAAGAAAAGGTTATTAGAATCACAAATCAAGGGGACTAACATGAAACATTGTCTTCTGGACATGACAGAAACCATTGCACTCATGAACTCAGAACAGGCATGGTTTTCTGCACGAGCTAAAGTCAGTGACATGTCAGCAGGGAATGGGGAGAGGCTCAAAAGTCCGCACATCTAGTCAGGGAACTATTGATTGCTAGCAGAGGAGGAGAGATTTCTCTTTAAACCTGTGGGTTGGATATGCTCTACTGGATGTCTCCACACCCATGAATACCTGAGCAACACAAAGTGAACTTCTGAGGTTTTAGAGGAAAAAAAAAGTGGCATGAAGTTAAAGGAGGCATGTTTTGACTATGAGTATGGCCAAAATACATTGTGTGTATCCATGAAATTGACAAATCATAAAAGTAATCTACTAAAGCACTTTGTAAACCAAAATGGGCATAGGGACAGCTACATTCTATCCAATAATTAGGAGTCAATCCACTACCAGAAAATATAAAGTGACTTCTACTTGTCCGGCACCGTACCATGTGTGGAGGAAAATCTCAACTTTGTCTCCTATACCACTGCAGATGTCTTCCAACTGAACTTCCTCATTTTGGTGAATTTCCTCCCATATGTTCCACTACGTGGGAATTAGCATTTATGTATTCAAAATAAAAGTGTGATCACTCCACTAATCTCCTTCAGAATATTTAAAAGGATAAAAAAATATGTAGCTGTGAATGAGATAAAAATTGGATCATTTGGATACCAATGTGAAAACTCAGGAGAAGAACAAAATGTAATCAGAAGGAACAACCTAAAAATGACCTACATACGATCAGTCTCAGATGAGAATGTTAAAACTGTAGCCCAACTGTTCGATAAGCTGGAAAAAGCACAAACTCATATTCCAAAACTAAACAGGCAAAATAAGAGATATGTGATAATTATAGTCTAAGAAGAAAAATTCTGCTAGTTAGATCAATAGAAATGCTGCAAATGCCACCGATGCACTGGAAAGGTAACCAAACACTAACAATCAAATAGAGATTTAAAACTTGAGAGATTTTCTTGGGAGGTAAAGGTATGTGTCCTGTAGCCTTAGTAGCCAAAGCTGATACCAAAGACCCCTGTGGTAGGAAAAAGGACACATTGTCTCCTGATGTGTGAATATGTCCTGTGACATGAGGATGCCACACATTGAATAACTAAAAGTAATTTAATTTTTTAAGTTCATTGACTGTGAAAGTATATAATCAACTTGCGAGAATTTGATTTACATTTTGTTACATATGAAAATGAATCTGGGAATATTTTACATGCTAAAGTAAGTGACCTTTTGTATGTGTATGTGTGTTTGTATGTGTGTGTGTGTAAATATCTGAGTCTTTGATGTTTCTTAGACATATAGCATAGATTTGATTTTATGAAACATATGTTTTAACTAGATAATTTCTAGGTATTGCACCAATATTATGCTAAGAATTTTAAAGTAATTATTATCGTGTTTGTAATATATATGAATTTTGTATACATACATATATCTGAAATTATTATATATTTTCTCATTTTAATAGTATTTTTTAAGACAGAAAGCTTTATTTTTACAACTATGTCGTCCTCAAATAAAGGCAGTTTTCCTCTTATTATTCTTGCCTTTGTCCTGGCTATGTCTTCCAATAGAATGTTGTATAGAACGGGTTGGAGAAAGCAAGCTTGCCTTCCTAGATCCCATAGTAGAACCTGTCTTTTAGTGTTACACACAATGTCCACTATAGTATTCTTGTGGATATTGTTATAAAGTTCAGGCATTCCCTTTATATTTTTGTATTGCTTATTTGAAGGTACTATGACTATATTGTGTTTGTCAAATTTATCAAGTGTTTTTTTTTCTAATCTTTTATGATTCTTACATAAATAAGGGAGTCATATTGAATTTGGTGATTTCAGCATTATGGAATGAGTAGGCATTGTATAATCATAAAATGTTAGTCATTTAATACATACTAAATGTAATATGTAGCAAACGAGTTTCACACCTAAATTCATGAGAATCTCTGTCTCTGCCTCTCTGTCTCTCTGTGTCTCTGTCTCTGTCTCTGTCTCTGTCTCTCTCTGTCTCTGTCTCTCTCTCTCTCTCTCTCTGTCTGTCTCTCTCCCATTCTCCTGTGTATTGGGGATGGTGATGGCACAGCATCTATCTTGTAGAGGCCACAGAACAACCTCATATGGTTCCTTAGCTGCAGTCCACCTTTATGTTCGTTTGAGAAAGGGTCTCTTACTGGTCAATGACCCCCAGGGATCTCCCAGTCCATTCCTCCACAGACTGGGATGATAAGTGCAACCCATAGTGCTCATTATAATTCTGGAGACTTAATTCATGACCTTGTGCTGGCAAGGTAAACAATTGACCCACTGGAGCTTTTCAGCCAGGGTTATTCTATTCTACTCCTTCTCCTCCTCCTCCTTTAGTTTTATTTGATTCTAAATTTAAGGTAACAGATGGTAGGGCCTTCCTTTCTTTCTTAGACAGGGTCTTGTTAGGTGGCCATGCTGGACTTTTATTTTAAATATTTGGTTCCATGATATTCAATTTGCTTCTTGTCTGATGAAATACATATAATTAAATTGTAATACTGCCATACCCACTGAGTAGATCTAACACTTGTGTAATGTTTTCTCCTTTATCATGAGCCCTTTGCAGCTTCCTTTTTCTGTCCATCAATATGCTTTTCACTAAAATTTACCTTATTTCAATTTTTACTCATTTTTAAAATTTGTAATAATATTTTGCTATTTTCTGGCTATTATTTAATCATCTATTTTAACAAGTCCTGCTGCCTCTTTGATTGTCACAGCCAGAGACGTGACATAGATACTGGCCCATTGTCAACAGAAGTCTTTGGCCAGTTACACTTTTTTTTATGTATTTTTGGAAGGTTTCTTCTGCTAATGTTGCAAACCTACAACCTAATTGATACTTCCTTTGATAGTATCCACTCACATTTGGCTTTCTTTTTTAGGGGGTGGGGGCGTTTCAAGACAAGGTCTCTCTGTATAGCCCTGGCTGTCCTGGAACTCACTCTGTAGACAAGGCTAGCCTTGAACTCAGAAATCCACCTGCCTCTGCCTCCCAAGTGCTGGGATTAAAGGCATGCACCACCACCTCCTGGCCATTTGGTTTTCATTTCAACTATTTTGTGTTTATTACTTTTTATAAGACCACATCCAATTTATTTTATTTACCTTCCTTGCATTTCCTCTATTTTAGTCGTCTATCTATTATAGGGGACTGTGAGCTTTCCTACTGGTTTTGTTTGCTATACTGGGAATAGACCCCAGGGTTTCACCTATGCTGACTGAGTGACTTACTGCAAATTCCATCCTCAGTCTCAGAAACCAAAAGAAATGATCACTTAATATCACAATCAATTCTTTTCTGTTTATTCCATTGAGTTATGACTTTTATGTATGATCCTTTTCTTAACAAATTTCTGCTTATTAAATGTCTTGCCAACTACAGAGATTGTGGAAAATGTGTTTTCTGATCTTCCTAAAACTCAGGCCAGCCTGGGCTATTTAAATGGTAGCACATTTTTAAAGAAGCCATCACAACATTTTATAATAAATGTTATAAAGTGTGAATTCATATTTCAAAAAAACCTGATTAGATTTTTATTTAGGTATTTGGTGGTATGTGTGCATGTGTGCATGTGTGCAAAGTCATGTGCTTACAAAGGCACACATATGGAGGTTAGAGCACAAATTCTGGGAGTTCTTTCCTATAACCTCATATGCCTGGGGAATAGAACTCATAGCAGGTACTTTTACCCACTGAGGCATCTTACTTACCCTAAAATTGCAAAATCTTACTCTTTATTGTCCATTAACATTAACCATTCATATTTTCAATACTATTATAAAAGCACACTAAATAGTTCTAGATGAAACAACTACATTTTGCATATACAAGATGCCAGCATCATTTGACAACGTTGTTAGTGCAAATTACTTGACATTAAAGTTTGCTAAATTTTTATTTTATACCTTTAAATATGAATCATATTTACTATTTTGTTTTATAAAAGCGCACTAGATTATTGTATTACAATTAATAATTAAGTAAATGAATAAGAACATCTAGTGGGAAAAACATGGAGTATTATAGTAATAATTTCATATAACTTATTATAAATTACCAGTGGGGCAAAACATAATTACAAGTAACCTAATTACATCACTGTAACAGCAGTTGGAATTTTTTTCTAATGGAATTAACTTACTCATAAAATAAATATCTCTCTGTGAGCACAGAGAACTCAATTGTAGATTTAAGAAAAACAAATTTAAGAAAGATTTAAAACACAAAATTGCATGAGCACACCATAAATTATAATAAATCAGAAAATAGGCTTTAGTATACATGACTTATTCTCATCAAACAATATAAAATGAAGTAATGCTAAGACATTCAGTTAAATGTACAGATTGGGGAGCAGAAGGAAGATACTAGAATACTGTTAGCTGTGTAAGCAGAAGAAAAAACACACAGGCAGGGAGCTTTGCTCCTCATTCTTGCTATGGGATACCCTGCTTGTCCTAGGAACTGACAAGAAAACAGCACAGCCCCTAAGGCTGTAGCAGTGGGATGGAGCTGTCTGTGGACACAAACCTTCCAAACAGTGAGGCTGCTGTACACATCTCTCACTATGATACAATTGAGTGAATACAGATAGAAATAGAAAGGAGTGTTTCAAACATCAACAAGGTAAAAATGTATTAGTGCAATGGGTGAAGTCCATCATACACAGAATAGAGCACTTGGAAAATATTAAAAGAGAAACAACAAACAAAAAAATCAGCTGAAAGGATCTCACGTAAATCTAACACCTCTAAATATTCAAGACAATCATTTTGTGTTTTGTCATTTTTTTTTATTTTTGAGACAGAATTTCATGATCTCAGATTCATCTTGAACTTGCTACCTATGCAGGCTTGAATTTTTGATCACCTTGCCTCTGTCTCTGGAATGGTAGGACCACAGGAATGACTCACCATGCCCAAGTTATATGGTGCTAGTGATTGAGCTTGGCACTTTATGCACGCTAGGAAGGGATTCCAATACCTTAGCTATACCCCTGGTCCCTTCTTGCAGTTTTATATAATGTATAATCATCAGCATCTTTGTTTTATAAAATTATATTTAGATTATTTTTATTCAGCTTTTATTGTCAAGAAGAAAAAGAAAATATGAAAAACTGATGGCTGAAGATTTTGTTATGTTTCTAAATGTTTGTTCCTCTTTTTTTTCTTCTTTTTTTTTCTTTATTTTATTTTTTTAAATGAACAAATAAAAACAACTAGAACAAACCCCTGTTACCCCCCCTCCCCATGTCTGCCACCCCACCCTCTCCTCTTTATATTTCTGATTAAAATAAACTATGGAGCCTCTTCCTACACAGTGATCGTTAAAGTAAAGCTTTTGTTTTATTAATTTATTAGGAAAGATAGTGATATGATGGTTTATTTACTGTTTTTATTCATTTTCTTTAAATAGTATTACATTTCACAATTTTCTTTTCAAGGCATATTTTACTTCATATTGTTCAAAGAGCAGCTAAGATTGCCTCATTGATGTCTCTATTTTTAACAACCCACAGACCCACTTGTCATTGAATTAACAAACTTTATCTCCCTAAATAATTGTCCCTCAAAAGAAAAGCAAGCACCTGACTTTGGTTCACACAGCCAACTGAAAGTCTGTATATTTTGATCAAAAGGCAGTCAGAATTGATTTGGTGGGAACACTATCCATATATTTTTTTTAACTTGTCAGAATTGTTCTGTAATTTTCAGCAGTGTTATAAAAACAGGGCTTGGTAACAATGAGGTAAAATTAAATACATATCTCATAAAGACACTTCTTGGAGTCACTCTTTGACAGAGATTAAATACGCAATGGGACACCATGAGCTGCCACATTTCATAGGTCACAAATATATCTTCTATTGTAAATGTATTTGCCTCATTGTCTGCAGGAAAATGATCCTCAGAGCTCTTAGGTGCCGTGTTTCCAGTCTCAGAAGAAGGTTAGGATGGAGTAATCTCACACAATGACTTTCTACCTGCAAAATTAAAATTCCTTTTCTATTTTTCTTTCTGTCTCTGCTTGGATATTGCATTCATAAGTAGGTTCTCCAAATCTGTTGCCCTGATTACCAAATGTTTGCCATTAAATGAAGGCACTGGCTGCTTTTAGAAATTTGCTATTTCTATGAATTATGCATATTATAGAATTTAATCAAAGTAGTAAGTAGGTACTTCCAATTAATCTCAATATAGGATATCTCAACTCCTACACATGTTGCAAAGGACTCTATATATGCAAAAAAAAAAATAAAAGGGTTACCACCGTCCAAAATAATTATCTTTGCTATGAGTAGTAACTAGATTCAATCATTTATCACATCTCTTTTAAGACAGGTTCTGAAGATGGGGATAGAGAAGCAAATAAAAATTGAAATAGATGATGGGCTATTTTTCAGTCATACAAGAAAACAACAGTAATCCAGGATCCATCTTCATGGGAGCAGATGGTGAATTTCTATAAGGTTCAAATGATTGAGCATGGGCTGCCTTTCTTTTCTTAGAATGGCACATGCCTCCAGTTTTATACATTTACACTTGTATGACCATCTAAAGAAGATGCCTGCATTGCTAAATGTGACTCAGGATAAAACTATGACAAAGTTATTCTAAGCTCTAACTACCTCATTTGATTTCTGACTCTGTTAAGTAATAATATAATTCTAGCTAAGTCCTTTCACCTGTCTGAAACTCAGTTTCTTTACATGTAAAATAAAATAAGAAAATCAATTATCTCAGGGATCCTCTTGACTTAAATAACTTAACCTGTAAAAATATATTATTAATATTATATAGCTTATATGGCTGGAACTCAGTGGTGAAGAATGAATACTGCTCTTACAGAAGATGTGAGCTCAGTTCTGAATACTCATATCATATAGCTCAAAACCAGCAGCTCAAAAGCCCTTGTCTAGATGTGACACACTCTTTTGACCTCTACTGGCACTTGGACAAACACAGCATATATTCACATTTATGTAAATAAAAGTAAATTTAAAAGATTATACAGCTCACTAGAACATAAGAATTTTGACTTTGTAAATTTAGGAAACAAAGGTGACAGACAGGGATGAGAATGCAATTTAATGCAGAAATTCATTCTAAGTGTGCTCAGCAGGGGACTGGAGAGATGGCTTACTGTGTAAGAGTACATACTGCTTTTGCAGAGGACCTGTGTTTGCTTCCTAGTACTCACAACTGGAACAGCTCACATCTCTCTATAAATGTTGTTCCAGGGGATCTGATTCCTACCACCACCATGGGAACTGCTGTACTCATATAGTATATGTACAGACATTAAGTATATAGACACACATACATACACATAAAATAAAAAATCATTTACTAAATCTTGAAAGAAAATTGGCTTGATCATATACTTATTCATTCACTCCATTTTAAGTTTTTAAGATTCTACTTTAAGTTAAACACATAACCATCTCATCAATGACACTCAGCTGCATTATTTAATAATGCATTTATATTTTTATGCATAATATATTTAATAACATAATTTGAAAATAAAGTGGGCAAATGAATATACAAATGAAATGAATGTATGTGAATATATATATATATATACATACATACATACATTATACATATGAATGTCTGCATATCTAGTACAAATACTATAAGATAAGCCACATAAATGTTTTATAATTTTTCCAAATATTTTATCACTATCTCTGAATTTGATACTACCTTAATCAACAGAATACAACATGTTTTCTTTCCCCCATAATGAAGGGAACTCATAGCCCTCTACCTCTAAGTCAAACAAGCAAATAGCGTTTTCAGTATAAATAGATATACTTATGATCTATGAAATATCATAATATCCACAAAACCCATTGAGATTGAACATAACCTACATGGAACTGAAGAAACAATCTGGAAACTCAGTGGCAAGTAGGTGGGAGTGCACACAGCTGTCAATCATTTTTCACGGGATTCAGATTCAGCACTTGTCAGGATCTAACCTAAGCTATAAGATGATCACAACACTCACTTTACTGTTCTACTAACATACATAAAATCAACTTAAAGTCCTTTACAAAGCACTCCTTCCACTGAGGGTCTTTTTGAGGAAGGTTCCAGAGAGTATGACACACAGAATGCAAAAGCAAACCAAAAACAAACAAATAAACAAAAAATAAAACAAAAAAACTTCCACTTTGCCCAAGATGAAGGCCAAGTCTTATTCTCAAGCCTGTCTTCTCAGGTACTCACTTGATGGGTTATCTGTGCTGTGAAGGCTGACCCATGGGACCTTTGGACCTGGAATTTAAAAATACACATATAAAGGTTTTTTAAAAAGATGGCTGAATATACAAAGTTGTTTGCTGCCAAACCAATGGTGGAAAGACAGAACTGACTCCTAAGTTGTCCTCTGACTTCCACATATGCATCATGCTATGTACACATACATACATACATACAAACACACATATATACTCACATACAAGCAAATAAATAAATACAATAAGAGCATCTAAGTCATGCTTATCATAAAGACTACATGACAGAGTTTCTTTTTCCAAATGGAAGTATATATGTTTAAAAAACAATGAAACAGAAACTAAATAGAATTCATGCCATTCATTACATTCCAAGGGGATGTATGAATTAAATTTCATCTCTGAGAGGTACAATACCACACTAAAGGGAAAAAGATTATTTTTTTCTATTATTATAAGATTTCTCTAGATACATCCATGTGAGGCTTTGGTGTGACAAAAGAATAAGACAAAAGAAGGAATAAGAGGTGGGAGCCATTGCTTGGCACCAAATGAGAAGCAGAGGAAGTTCAAACAAATTCCCAATCCTTACACGAAGGAGTGTGGGTGTTCTGTGTGAACATGTTCGTATGTCTGTGTGTGTGTGTCTGTGCGTGTGCATGTGTGTGTGTGAGCATGTGCACGTGTGCTCTCATGCAAGCATGAACATGCAGGTCAAGGTCAAAGACAACCTTGGGTATGACTCTTCAGATGCCATTGATGTTTAATTTTTTTGAGATAATTTCTCTTCCTGACTTTAAATTAGCCAAGCAGGTGATGCTGGATGTTAGCAAGCCCTTGAGTATCTACCTGCCTCTCTTCCTTAGCCCTGGGATTATAAGTGCGTGTCATCATACTCAACATTTTGTAATGTGACTTCTGGGTACCAAATGAAGGTACTCATTTTTACAAGGAAAGTGTTTTACCAATGCAATTGGCTTTTTTGTCCCAATTGATCCTCATCTCCTAATAAAACTACTTCTGAGGAAGGTATTTTCTAAAAAATAGGGAAATTTTGATTATAATGTGGTTTTGTCAAAATAATTACCTACCTCTTTACATATCCATTTGATATTTATCCACTTTAATTTTTAAATTTCTAAAATTTTTATTTTGAGCATATTAGAGAGATGGCTCAGCAGTTAGGGCATATATGATCCTTTGAAAGAATGTGAATTCAGTTCCCAGTACTCAAGTTGAGAAGCTCACAACCACCTACTCCAGCTCCAGGAAATCTGATGCCCTCTTTTGGCCTCCTCTAAGTGAAATAGTGGACTAAACTTCAAATCTCATGAAATAAAAACACCGATTAATGATGGTAATGTAAACTGGTTAAACCAACTGTATGCAGTGAATCCTATTGAAAAGCATATACTATCTAACCTTCACAGAATAACAAGAAATGTTGATTCATGGGACTAAAGCTGGCATCAAAATATGTGCAATCTTCTTTCATAAAGTTGCATGAGATGCAATCACGATTCAATAATCCCTCAGTAGAAGCACTAGAAAATAAGACAAAAATGAGAAATATTGTTATTATGGAACTTTGAAAATAATGGCATCAACATTTAAATCTAGTCAAATAGAAACGTTGCTTTGTAGCTCCTGTGAAAATTCCTTGTAACTTATGATTCTTCCAACACATGCAAATTCACTTTCCATTATTAAAATAAAGACATATATATATTTTTTCTGGTGAATAACAATAATATTATGCTATGTGAATATGAGCAGTAGATACATATGACTAAATAAATATACCAATTTCTGTGTGATTCACTATATTTTATTGTTAAGCTCCATTTCCCTTTTTAATATTTATTTCATTTTGTTTATGTTTATGCCTATATGTGCATGTGCATGTATGTGTGGATGCCTGTGGCAAGAAGAGGGCATCAGGGTTCTGGAAACTGAACTCTAGTCCTTTGCAAGTGCAGTACAGACATTTTTCAATGCTGAGGTATCTCTAGTCTCTACTTTTTTTTTTTGTATTACAATCTAGAAGAAAAGTAGCTCATAGAGGCAAAGATAAGGAATCCTCAATAAATATCAGCCAAAAAGATGAATAATTTTTTTCTAAAACACTCTCAAAATGAAGGTCATGACTTCGTAACTTCAAAAATGTAAACATTAGAATTCACTATCCTCACTTGTCTTATTAAAGATGGGCACTGAGATTTTTAGTAAAGAAACTTTGCTGTGAATGAAAATATATGAAATACTACTGGCATTCAAGGTCAATGTTGAAAAAGGACTTTAGTCAGCAAATGAACACATATGCTTCCTTTTTCCCCAAAGAAGAGGAGTACTCATGATGGATATTCTGAGGAGTTATTGGCAGCTAATGGCTCTTGGGCAAAGGAGAGACATCTCCTTCTGTGGTTTAGACACTCCTAAGTTTTCCATGTTCCTGTAAATAACCGTAACAAAACTTTCTCCACAGCTATATCTGTCCTATTCTTCCCCCAACACACACTACATGATAGTTGCTTGAAAGGATAAAGAAGATCAACAGAAGTAACAGAGGCCAAGGGAAGTGAATGTGATTTAAGTATATTATATGCATGGATAAAAATGTCATACTGACATCATTATGCATAATTAGTATATACTAACAAGCACTTATTTGAGCAAAGTGTTCTCAACCACATTTTAGATTGGGCCATAATTTTTTGATATATCTGCATTCGTGAGTAGTAACTCTATTGATTTTAAAATAGAGTATATGACAATCCTCAGCAAAAGAGAAGAGGTAGTAGATTGGACACAACGTTGAAAGAATGAACTCAGGCTTAGTGTTATTTGCAACCCTCAGAGCTTCAACTTCATACTTGAAATACTGTGAGATTATCACAGTCCACAGTCATACTGGGCACCTAAAAATTCACTCTGTGATGACTTGTGAGATAATCACATAAATTTATTTGAACTATGGTTATAAATTTTGTCATTGTAAACATTTTTAGGACACAATCCATTTTTATTATATATATTTGCAGTGATGTCCAACCATCATTCTAGATAGAGTTAGTAAGTATCTGGGTTTCATAGTTCACTCTGGGTTAGTAATACTAAGATTTGAAGCCATTGTCTTTCTGTCTTCTTCCATAAAGTTTTCACAGTTGAGCTCCATAGAGATTTACATTGATATTTAAGACTTACTTATTTAGTGTGTTCATATGAAATATGCATGTAAATTTAGGAGTAACTCCTGTGCATGCATGTACAGAAGTCAATTTCTGATAGTGGGTGTTCCCCTCTAGTTCCCCTTTCCTTATATTTTTGAGACAGAATCTCTCACTTAGAAGGAAGCTTGCTATTTTATCTATACTGTCTGTCTAGAAAGCTCCAGGAATCTTCTTGTGTTGCCACACATTCAGGACAATGATTACAAGTATGCATAGCCACTTTTAGTATGGGTGCTGTGGATCAGAACTCAGATCGTCAGACTTATTATACAATAAGCACTTCATCCACTGAGTATTTCCACAGCCCTCTTTTACACTACTCAGATTATGACATTTCTGAAACAAAAAAATACAATGCTTTTAGATAAAAATAGTAGCACTGGATTTGGTAACAGTTCTGATTCTTCAATTAATTAAACCAATGTCTGAACTTTTTACAGCTCAAGCAAGACTCTGACTGAGTTTTCTGGGTCAAATTCCATCTTACAGTCAAGCTAACTGGCACTCCATGAGCCATGTAAGAGGACATTTGTTGGCACTATAATGCTCTTTTTAGTAAGTTCACTGCACTAGTCCAGGTCATGAGCAAATTGATTGCTATGTACAATCACAAGGTAAGCAACTATACACATCTAAACAGTTGATGTGATTCAAGTCTCATTTAGACTTATAAGAGCAAAAACATCAAGTAAATTCATCCATTGACCTTGACCAGTGCTTATCTCCAATGGTCATTTCTTTTAGAAGTTTTTGTTTCTTTCTTTTTGTTTGTTTTTTAAAGAAAGGACTACAATATGATGCACATCTCTAAAACATGGCTCATGGTTGTGAGCTTTAGTTTTCATTTTCAACTTCACAAAACCTAGAATCTTAATAGTGAGTTATTTACATTTGGTTGATCTGAGAGCTTATGTCAGGGGTATTTTTCTTAATTGTGTTGAGGTGAGAAGACCCATTGTGAATGTGAAAGATGCCATTCTTCAGGATGTGTGCTCCTGGACATGTTTGTGGATGTCTCCTTCAATTGGTTTCCATTTCATTTGACAATCTGTCTGTGAACAAAGAGCTTGCTTATTCTGGCTACTATAGCAAGCCAGCTTCCTTTGGGAACCCCACATCTTCACATCTCCAACACTGAATTTTCTTCTACCTGGCGTTTGCATAGGAGTCAGAAATCCAAACTCCAGTCTCCATGCTTGCAGTGAGCACTTTATATCCCTAGTCCTCTATATACATTTTTACTTTCAAAACAAAAGGTATAGGCTACTTGGTAAGGAGAGGTAAAACTTCTTCAAACAGAGTGAATTTCCTCAGAGAATACACCACAGCAGCCTTGACATGTTTTAAAGCCAGTGTGTGAAATGGAAATTAGAAAGTGCATGTGGAATCCAGAAATAATAGTCCCTTTGCCTGCTCAAAATAAGTCATTCTTGTGAGGTCCTGCTGGAAGCGTGAAGGATGAGGAGACAGTTTAATGTTGAATAGTTGAGTTCTTAATCTCTTGATGAGTTTAATTTCACATTTAGACATGCTGGGCAGATGTGAATATCCACATATGTATTGCTACACTTTAGTTAAACAAGAAACCTTCTATACTCAAATAAAGCTACTTTCTCCCACAATCTCATTTACCTTTATGAACCTCAAGACAACAAGAACAAACAAACAAGGGAAAGAAAAGCAAAAAGAGAGAAAGAAGCCTTTGCTTGCTAGAATTTATATTCAGGAACTCATCCATCATGCTATTATGTTATATAGGAATAAATTATATTTGTGTCACATTGATTGATGTACACAAAACTCAACATGAGTTGGTGCAGAAGACATTATTGCTAGGAAAATATGAAAATGTCTGTAATGTGTAGAGGTGAGAAAAGTAAGCCATACATATGCACCAAAAAAAATATGTGAAACTATAAAAGTGGATAAATAAAAGGAAGAAGAGACAAAGAAATCTCATGTCTGGAAATAGTCTCCCCAGCTTCCAGAGGGTCATAGACAAGGGACCAGAGAAAGAGAATGAGGTTCTTTTTAAAGAGATTGGCATACAAAAATTAATGACTCTGCTATGTGTACAGACAGGAGCCTATCATAACTCTCCTCTGAGAGGCTCTATCCAGCAGCTGATCAAACAGATGCAGAGACCTCCCAAAAAACATTTTATGGAGCTCCAGGAGTCTTGAGAGGGATTGAGGGACCCAGAGGTGTTAGGGACTCTAAAGAAGACTATAGATTCAACTAATCTTGACCCTTGGAGTCTCCCAGAGACTGAACCACCAACCAACAAACATGTGTGTGCTGAACCTAGGCACCCCCTCAAATATGTAGCAGATGTGCAGCTTGGTCTTCATGTGGTCCAACAACAACTACATTGGGGAAGGTGGGCTGTCCCTGAATCTATTGTTTGCTTGTGGATCACCTTCCCCTAGACTGGCTGCTTTGTCTCACTTTATTGGGAGAGGATGTACCTAGTCCTGCAGTGACTTGTTGTGCCATGGTGGGTAGGTACATGGGATGGGGGGGACTGAGGACAGACTCTTTCCTCCCTCCCTTCTCAGGGGAGAGGGAAGGTGTGGAGTTGTGTGAGGGTGGACTGGGATGAAAGGGAAGGCTGCTATCAGGATATAAAGTGAATAAATAAAGTAATGGGGGAAAAAAGAAAATTAGATTCAGGTTTGTCATATCTTCATTGTTGGGTATTTGCAGTGTGAACTAAATTTCCAAAAAAGAAGCTGCATTGAACATTTGTTCAGTTCAATGACTGCTTAAAAATTCAGTGATTGTGGAGAAGTTATGATGCTGCAGGATCAGAGCCAAATAATATTGGGCTATTTTAGCTGTTCTAAGAGCCATTTATTGGCACCTTTGTGTACATACTAACATTGGGTGACTATTACATAAATCCTCTTGGAATGTACGAATAGACTTCTAAATTTCACTAACCTCTAAATTAAGAATATTATTAGATACTGGCACCCGAGACCTAGAGCCCAGATTCCCCAGACTTACAGTAAGTTGTCTACCTGAGGTTCCTAGGTGCACCTGAAAAGTATCTTGATTTGTGACTGCCTTTGTCCTACTACTGTAAAAGCTCCGTGAAACTGTTACTTCATTGGAATTCTGTATTTGATGTTTTCCTTACTATGACCATTCATATGTGGCTGTGGAATAAACTGTCTTTTTTCTTCTCTGAAATGCGAGCTGCATCTTTTTTATTATCCCCAAGTAAAAAAAAGTGAGGAGGAGGGAAGGAGAGAGAGAAAGAGACAAAGAGAGACAGAGAACATCATGAATGAAAATTCTGTCCCACGTGTAGCTTCCTAAATTTCCTGACGTCTACACCCAAGAGAAAAGACCAAGAGTCTGAGGTTGTCATACAGAGAATGGGTTTTGCCTCACCATGTGAAAAATGATCTGAGGTTTTTTTTTCCCATGCCACAGTCATTTGTGGTCTTAGCTTTATGAAAAGCCAACCTGGGGGAAATGAGTTCATACCACCTACCTGTAGAGTTGCCTCCCTCGGGGAGAAAATTCTGTGCTCAGAAAGTAACTGTTTGGGGAAAAAATAGTAAAAGTGTTAGTGGTAGATTTATTTCCATCAACCTTAATTTTTACTTGAATTTTCTAACCTGTCAAAAAGACAAGAATGACTGATTTGTTATTCAGACATAGAAATTTGTTGCATTCAGGAAATGCTTCTGTCTTGTTTGTAAAATAATCACCCTGCTTCTTAAGCTTTTCCAGTATCTTAGGAGTCTGTGATAGAACTGGGTCTGTGTGCAGTGTCTATGAACAAAGAGGGGTTAACAATTTTAAGACGTATTTGTATTTACATGTGTATCAGTGTATATAGTTGCATGTGCATGCAAGTGCCCATGAAGACCAACAGAAGGCCTCAGATTTCTCTGGGGCTGGAATTACAAGCAGTTATGAGACTCCTGATGTGAGTACTTGAAACTGAACCTTGGTCCTGTACAAGAGCAGTACCTGGTCCTGCTAAAAGCCAATGCTTTTAAAGAGAGGGTTATTATTACGTGGGTTGCTTGTTTGAACAAGCATTGAATAATTCTCTAATAATAGAAAAGATTACACTTGACAATGCCGATGGCCAGCCCATGTAGAGAAGCAAAAGCAATCACATTTTTTGAGTTGTTTCATCATAGGCCAAGATCCTTATCACTTCCCAGTTTCCTGATGTCAGATGCCGCACCGTAATTTGCTCGCTTTTACTCTGCAAAAAAATAAAATAAAATTGAAAATATTGATTTTCCATTTTTACTTAAACAGCATTACCCTGGTTTCAAAAAAAAAAATACAGAGAGTTTTTGCTTCATCTAACTCTTTCTCAGCCAACTTTAGGCTTCCTACACTAAATTCAAGGACTCACATGTGTTCCAATAAAGAGCCCATGGGGGGACAATGCCTTTATCCCTGGGCCACAGGTAAACAGTGCAGGAAGCGCCAGGTAGCCATGCCACCGAGTCTTCTATTGATCTCACTGAAATAGGTGGCAGCTGTGCTGTTGTACAGCATCACAGTAAACATTTCAGAAGAAACTCCTGCAACCGAGCAATACTATTTATTCTTCATCTTCCTTATATGTTTCTTGCTATAACACTTGTTGTATTGTAGAATATCAAAGCCAAGACAAAGCTGACTACTTCCTCCAACATTTATCACTCCTCTCTGTATATGTGAGTCATTGCCCATGCTCACAGGATATTTCAGTCCAGCACAGGTTGACCAGCTCAGGCTTGGCCTGTCCTTCACTGTCGGTGTGCACCATTTCCTTGGGGTGGGAACTTTACACACCTCTCTTATTAGCGCTGAAATGTCCAACATATTAGTTAAGCACAGTCATCCGATGGTGCTACAAGTCCAGAAATTGATCACTCTTCACACTGCAACTGTGACACCCACAGTTTTGTTCTTAAAGGCAAACTTTCTTATAGCTCCAGAGGTCCATGACTGAGAAAATACTTCAGCCTGGGGCTCTTGGTCAGAAAACACATACATGCTCTTAACCTGTCATAGTTTTCACATTTCTGTCTTGAAGACTGGAGATCATTCTACCTCAGCCTCCCAATGGCTGGATTGGAGGCATGTGCTACCATGTTTGAGTCAGCCTCATGAGTTTTGGAAGGTAGGCATGTGTCAGCAGGAATGGTGGGCATTTGATTTTTAAACATTATCCTAATTAGGAATCAATTTAGAGGAAATTGAGCTTCCCTGACTCTTCATCATTCATGCTTTCTCATTGACACTTATTTCATTTTACTCATTTTTTTTTTTTTTGTCAAACAGTAATATGCTTTCCTTTTATCTAAAAAAATACACAAAGGTTTGGAAGGTTAGCTAGAAAATTAATACATCAAGTGACAATGTTTTGAAAATGTTTGTTCTTTCTCCTCTTACTTGATGCATCAGTTGAAAGCAAGATCAAAAGAGCAGAGTATTTGAACTCTAAAAATTCTGGCATGCATTTTTCTCAGAACGATGTTCCCACATAATTGAATCACAATACTGAAAATTCTATTAATTTTTTTTTTAAAGTTCATACATGAGTACTGTTGGTACATTGTTTCTGCCCGTTCATTTCCCTAGTCAATGCCTGTGAACCCCCAGTGACCTTTGAAATTCTTGACTTCTTTAATTATTATTCTCTCTCTCTCTCTCTCTCTCTCTCTCTCTCTTCTCTCTCTCTCTTTCTCTCACTCACACACACACACATACTCACACACACTTTCTGTTTCTCTCTCTCTCACACACACACACACACACACACACACTTTCTGTTTCTCTCTCTCTCATACACACACACACACATCACACACACACATCACACACACACACACACACACACACACACACACACACA
>JADRCC010243245.1:0-14739 GCA_019843855.1 Hylomyscus alleni | reverse complement strand
AAAAAAAAAAAAAAACACAAAGAAAAAAGAATAGGGTAAGAAATAAAAAGCATGTCCATCCCATCACTATGAAGTAGATGGTACAGAACACTGAGATGCAGTCTGGGAAGGCAGGGGTGAGACTTGCTGGTAAGAGCTGCCCACTGCAGGACAACAGGGGCTAAGCTCTGTCATTCTATCTGTTCACAAGAATGGTTTTTCCTTCAATAAAGATTTTGTGAGTGAATGAATGAATGAATGAATGAATGAATGAATGGGTGAAGGCAGAATGAGTGGGCAGATGGATGAATGCAAAACCCAGTGAAGGAGCATCAAATGGTGTCCACAGCCACACTGGTTCCCATTTCTGCAAGCCCATGGTGTTGAGGGTCCCTCAGTGTGGGAGCATGGTGACAGCCTGCTGGACCCCAGGTAACTTGGCTGAGGGAGACAGACGAGAGAGCACCCAATTCCAAGCATGCTCACCCACACCACGCCCACCTCTTCTCTCTTTTGTTCACTGTAGTTTTGTAAATCTTTTCTTTTCCCCCTGAAGCAGAGAACATTCTGGGTAACATTGGTTTTTGGAAATGTCTTTCTCAAAGCTGAATCTTCAGGGAGTTGGGGAAAAAAGAAGACTTCATTTCTCATATCCTGAGATGACATTAACATGCTGGGTTGGGTTTGCATTGACTAGTTCTGTCTAACCTTAGCATAGATGTTCATATTTTCCATTTCCTGACATTTTTATTTAAAGCATTTATTTCCTTCCCTCTCTTCCACTGAAGAGGAAGGTTAAGAGCTGGGGATAGAGGCAAAGGTCACTGGAAGGTCTGGGAAGTTAGTGTGCTGTGGTGTGGCCCTTCAAGAGAATCTTATTCTCAGAGCTGCTGGACTGTGTTTATGAAGCTTGCGGCTGGACCCAGGGCCCCCACACCCGGCAAGGCACTCCGTCACCGAGTCACACCCCAGTCCATTGTCACCCCACCTTGGGTCTCTTAGAGTTGGTATCAAGCTCTGTAAGCTTCAGTTCTACATCTTTGATTTAGGGGAGGCCACTAGTGGTGGGAGGGGTGAGAGAAGGGACCTCTCCCAGACTGGTGGATCCATACACCTCCTCATCACTGATGTCCAAAACCAGAGGGAAGAAACAGCTGAATTGAGCTTTCCCTATATTCTTTTGGGGGGCCACGCATCCCTTGACACCCCTTTCCTGCATTCATCTGTCTCCATGGGGATGGACCAGACAATTAAACAATTATGATCTCCTAAGCCAGTGGTACTCAACTTGTGGTCCTTGACCGCCCCACTTTGGGTCAAATGATCCTTGTACAGGATGGCATATCAGATATTTACATTATGACTCATAGCAGTACAGAAATTATAAAGTAGCAATGAAAATAATTTTATGGTTGGGGGTCACCACAACACCAGGAATTGTATTAAAGGGTCACAGCATTAGAAAGTTGAGAGCCACTAAACCCTTATACCACGGTAACATAGGGAAATTGGGGAAGTTCTGATGACTAACTCAGAAGTTAGCAGTGACGGCTCACTGTGTATCCTTACCAAGAAGCTGTGAGATTAATGAGGTATGTGTATGTGTGTGTGTGTGCATGTGCATGCTTGCAAGTGTGTACATGTGTGTGTGCATGCGTGTGTGTATACACAGTTGCTTTAGTTGTTTGATTGAACTTAGAGCCTTGCACATGCCCGGCTTGTGCTCTAACCACTAACAGTTAGGTCTTGATACTGGCTGAAGCTATTGATCTGTTAGTCAAATGGCTTGCTGTCATTTAGACGGCACTGGGGCTGGAGAAATGGCTCAGCAGTTAACAGCACTGCTTTACAGAGGACCCAGCTCTGGTTCTCAGCCCTCACATGGTGCTTACAGCCATGTGCAACTCCAGCTTCCTCCAACGCCTTCTTCTGACCTTCCCAGGCCCAGCACACACATAGTACAGTCTTAGGCACCCACACACATAAAAAATGAAAATTTAGATTTTTAAGAAGAGAAATAAGTCAATGGGCCTAAGAATCTTGGAATTCATCCTGCTTCCCACACTAGTATAGAGAAGATGATTTTAACAGATACAGAATTCCAGAGCCCTGGGAAGCCTCCACCTCCTGAGGGCTGGGGCTACAGGTGCATGCCCCGCACCTGACCCCACAGCCTCTTTCTTAATGCAGTGAAATTCTAATATATTATTCTGGTCTGGTTGTGATTTTTGAGGTAGGGTTTTACTACACAGCCCAAGCTGGCCTTGAACTTAAATTCTTCTACTTTGGAGGAATTAAAAAAATCTTCAACAACTTTATTGAGGCATATTTTATATACTATAAAGTTCAGTCATTTATACCATGAGTCATACGATTCAAATACTAAGGGCTGGAGTGGTGCCTCAGTGGTTGAGCATGCTGACTGCCTTGTAGAGGACCCAGGTTCAGTTCCTGGCACCTGCATGGCAGTTCACAACCATCCTTAAAAGGGTGGATCTGGTGTGCTCTTCTGACGTCCCCAGGCCCCAGGCTCACACATGGTGCACATCTATATGTGCAGGCAACATACATACACACACACATACATGCACACACACACACATGCACACACGCACACACATGCACACACACACACACCAGCTGCAGCACATTGTGTCATTCCCTAAAGATTTCTCCTATACTTGAACCACTCTGAGTCGTTACAAACTTTGTTTTGATCTATCTGTCTATGTGTCGATGTGTCTGTCTGCCTGTCTCTCTCTCATTTGCTAGTTCTGGATAATTGTTGCCTTTGTGTTTCACTATGTGGAGGTTGTGTGTGTGTGTGTGTGTGTTTGTCATTGTTTTTGTTTTGTTTTTAGACAAGGTCTCTGAGGGCTCATTGTGTAGATCAGGCTGTCTTCAGACTCGCAAACAGATCTGCCTGCTTCTGTCACACAAGTGCTGGGATTTAAGGCATGCACCACCATGCATGACTTAGCCTGTCAGCACTTTGTTCCTTCTTGTTGATTGGCATCCAGTGACCCCTTTAGTAATAGACTATACTTAGGGTACAGCCAGCAGCTGCTGCCTTGGGTTTCTGTAGGCCATTGTGAACAACTTTGTTTGCACGCCTGTTTCCTGTGGGCACACGTTCTTGGTTCTCTAGCGTGCGGATAGTCTCTGGACATGTGATCTTAGCTCCAAAGCTGACTATATTTAGACATCTGAAGAACCTGCACTTCCTCCCATAGCACCTGTACCACTTTATAATTTCCCAGCAGCCCTTGAGGCTAACTTGTCTACATCCAGCACTGGCTATTGTTCTTCCTTAATTATTAATCAGCCCAGGAGAGGAGAAGTGGTGTGTCACTGTGGTAGTGATTTGCGTTTCCCTAGAGACTCACACTATTGCAAGTATTTTCCTGGAGTTGGAAGGCATTTCCTATCTTTTCTGTCTTTTCAGTAAAATGTCTGCTCAGATTCTTTCTAGTTGTTAAGGGGGATCCACTTCTCATCTTCTTGCGATTGTGTGGGAGGAGTTCTTTCTGTGGTCACCACCCCTTCCTGATGGTGCTGTGTGCTAGACGGCTTTATCGCACAGTTTCATTCATGTGAGCATGGCATATTTACCCAATGTGGTCAGCGTCACCGCTTGTCCACACACTCCTACATGACCATAGTCATAGCTGCAGTGCATTGTGGGCATATCCTGGATATATCACATACAGATCAAAGGATCCTCCGCCTTCCACAGCCCTATGCTTCCTTTTCAAACGTAAGTTTCCCATGGTGTTTGTCTGAGACAAGATCTCCTTATGTTTTCAAGGCTGCCCGGCACACACTGTGTAGCTTAGGCTGACCTTGAACTCATGCTGATCCTCCTGCCTCAGCCTCGTGAGTGCTGGATTGCACCTCACACCATGCTGGGCTCTATGTTGGGCTTTAAATCTGGTTTACTAATTTCTCCTTTCAGGCTTGAACATTTAGTATCATATCTAAGAAATGTTATATTTTGCTTTAAAATATATTTGTTTTAATTTTATGTGTATGCCTATTTTGCCTTCATGTGCCATGTATAAGCCTGGGACTGTCAGAGTCAGAAGGGGGTGCTGGATCCTCTGGAACTGGAGTTACAGGTGTTTTTGAGCTGCCATGTGGGTGCTGAGAACTGAACCAAGGTCCTCTTCAAGAGCAGTAAACACTCTTAACTACTGAGCTATTTCTCTAGCCCCCAGACACCAGGATGTCGACCTGTATCCCCAGAAGATCCCTCTATCAAGGTCACCTGCCAAGGTCACCTGCCAACTGCTTCTTTCACTGAGGCTGAGCAGAGCTCAAATGGTCCCCTGCCACTGGCACCGGCTCTGCACACAGAAGGTGACTCTGCCAAGCTTAGGGTGTTGTGGAATATATGCCCTCCTAGACACGAGAAGGCTGTGCCACCCTTGGCACAGTCTTGCCCAGCCTTGCCTGTGGTGCTTTTTACTTGGAATGGAAGCCAAGAAATTAATGTTTTTACTTACTCAACTAGAAGTGTCATCTATGCAAATGAAGAATGCAGGCTGGAATGGGGATCAGTTCAGACTGTGCTCAAATGGAATCCTGAATTCTCATTCCTTCTAAAGAAAACAAACCTGTTTAAAAAAACACAATACATTATTTTATTATTTTCAAATGAAATTTATTTTTATTGTGTTTCTAAAAACAAATGTGGTTGATGTGCTCTTATTTTTCCTATCATTAAATTAAGTCAAATCTCATTTCTTGACACCTTGGGAAATATTAAAGATGACGTTTTTCACAGCCCAGAGAGAGCCATGAATGCAGCAGAGATCCACTCTCTCTCAGAGCCTTTTGATCAGTAGAATTGGCACCAGTCTGTACAAACAACACATTGAAGATTTGATTTGGTCTTCAGATTTTCCTATATTGTCATGAGTGGTCTAAAACTGGGTATCAGTGACTACATGATATCTCTGCTTTAGTCCCTGTTACTGTAACAAAATGCCCAAGGCAGGCTTAACTATGAAGAAAAAAAAGATTGATGCAGCTCAGAATTCAGGTCATCGAAAAGCCACCGTTAGGCACTCCCAGCACAGCAGCCTCTGGTGGGGAAGGAAAAGGCTACAGCGTGTGAAATGGTAAGCCAGAGAAAGCCCGGAGTCAGGTTCAGGTGTCAGTACCAATGCTTCTTCCAAGATTTGAAGGTCTACCTTGGTCCCAAGATGAGCAGTCCCCTAGGGGGTTGGAGGACCCATTAGGTCCCTCCCATGTTGGTGGGTCTGCATCCATATACAAACTGCACACCTGCAGGTCAGTTTTTTTAGGGGGGCTAAAACGGTGGAGATCTGTTTGTTTTGTTCTGGATTTGTTTTTGAGGTCATTAATAGTCAGAGATGATCTTTAACTCCCGTCCTGCCTCTGCCTTGCAGGTATTAAGATTGCCCACCTTGGGTCTACATCTTTGTTCATGTTTCAGATTACTATGAAAGATTTTTCTAACTCTGAATCTTCCAAGGAAGGCTAGACAAGTTGTCTAAATGGCATGGAACAATACTCATCAGGAAGATAAATAATTTCTAAAGTTCAAGTTAGTGCTGGCACATGTCTTTAATCCCAGCACTTGGGAGACTGGCAGGCAGATCTCTGTGAGTTTGAGGTCATCCTGGTCTACATATTAAGACCCTGTCTAAACAAACAAACAAACAAATGAGCAAATAAATAAATGAAAGCAAGCTAAAGCAATAACAAGAAGAGACGGTGGTCTCTTTAGCTAGACTGGAGCAGCTTTGGCTATTGGAAAATATGGTGGTTACAATTGAGCCCCTGCTATATGCCAGGCACAGTACTAAGTGCCTTGAATGCTACATCTGAAACCACATTGCAGGTTTTAGTCAGATCATTACCTTTGAGAAAGATGGATGGCATTTAACTTAGATTATGTTGAAGCTACCTTTTGTTATGTGCTTCCCATGAAAGAAGAGCTTAAATTTCTCAAGGTAACTCCCGGCTTTACCAGGTAAGATCTTACTCTCGAAGAATTCATATTGGGCTTGGGGATGTGGCTCAGTTGGCAGCACTCAGGAAATCGCCTAGCATTCAGGAGGCCGGGGGTTCTGTCCCCGGAACTGCATAAAATTGGGCCTGGTGGCGCATGCCTCTCATCCCAGAACTCAGGAGATGGAGACAAGAGGATCAGGTGTTCAAGGTCATCCTTAGCTATGTAGGGAGTTTGAAGTGGAGGCTAGCCTGGGTTACAAGAGCCCCTGTCTCAAAAACCAAAACAAGGACTGAAGATGTGGCCCTGTGTCAGAGTGTGAACTGCTTTTGCAGAGCATCCCAGCACCCAAGTCCAGCGGTCTTCAGTTTCTTGTACTGCCAGCTCTGTGGCATCCAACGGACTCTCTGAGTCTCTGAGAGTACCTGCACATACTCATGGACACACAGACACATGGACTCACAGATGCAAGGACACACACGCGCGCGCGCGCGCACACACACACACACACACACACACACACACACACACACACACACTCTCTCTCTCTTTAAACCCACAGCACAAGAAAGTCCCCCTCACTGTGAGATGTATGTTGTGCCATTGCTCTGGGAACACTTTCTTCTGTACCCCAGGGAATATCTGACATCAGATATGCGATTGTCACTCTGGGAGGTTTCTGCTACTGATGTCCCATGCACTGAAGCTGGGGATGTTTGCACAGACCAGGCACAGGGCAGACCCCACCCAGAGTAAGGCTGCTCCCAAATGCCAGTGGTACTCAGGTGAGAGACCCAAAAGGAATACTCCTACCACAGTGTCTGCAAACACTCTTGAACTGTGCAGCTTTGAGTAAACTTCTTGGCCTCTCTGAGTGTGGGGTGCTCAGATTAATATAACAGATGTGTGAGAGATGCCCAGGGCTTGGCCTCTTACTGTCTGTGGTCCAGAATGTGGAAGGAACATTGCCCTTGGACTTGTTTCATGGTACTTGAGCTTGACTGGATTTTACTATTTGTAATTACTAAAGAGCCTGTTCTTCCTGATGGCTTCAGTCTGTATCCACCACTGTAATTCAGAAGGACGTTGGCCTCCTAGCATGGAGAAAGGGATGGAGAGAAGGAGGGAACATTTTTTTTCTGCTTTTGATGTAAAGATACTTTGCCAGAATCTAGACTGCTCAGTCTCCTGGGGACTAGGGGAGTGTATGAGGCTGAAGGGATCCATGTCCCCACCCTCATCCTCTCTGCAGGCCCCTGTCTCTGCATGCCCCCTTCCTCTTCAGTCTCCTGTTATGTGAGGTCAGATGGAAGCCCGTGTCGCCCATGTTCTCTTCAGTCCCCACTGGGATATGAGGTCAGGTGGGGATCCCTGTCTCTGTGTGTCCCTACCCTCTTTACAGTCTCTCGTAAGAAGTGAGACTGTCATCTGTCATCTTCCTCTGTAGTCTCTGTGGGCTGTGATGCCAGACGGGTCTGTGTTGGCATGTCTCCCCCCCTCGCCACAAGCACCTGGCCCTCTTTTAGAAACTATTGTGAATTTGCTCTTTAAACTGCTGATCTGAAAGGAGGGAGGGGCACATCGCGTGTTATTTCCTGGCTAGGAAGTCTAAGGGTTGGATACAGCACAGGTACTTCCCAGCCACCCTGTCATCCTGTGGCCCTGTCACCCTGTAGCTGTCCAGAAGGGTCCCCAGATACTGGAGTGCTCTGCGTCTCATTCCTGATCATTTGGACGTTTTTATTTAAGGCTGTGAGGCTTGGTGGCAGAGCACTTGTTTGGGGGAAATGACGCTCTAGGATTGATTCCCAGTATTGGAAAACATTTTTCCTCCCCCCCCCTTTTATTAGTACTTTGGTATTTTGTTTTCTTTATTTTAAAGTAGCTGGCCCTGAGTAGGGCATGGAGTGGAGGACATCTCTTTCCTGGGCCCTCTGCAGTTCTCTGTGTGTGACCACACGCTCCAGACCTAGAACCCGTGGGCCCCTGAGGCGTCTCTTTTTCTTGGGAAGTCCCCAGCATTCCCTCAAGCCTGTCCCTGAGGCTCCCCTTCCTTTCTTGGAATTGCAGCAGCCTTTCTCAGGCCAGTGCTGTTTGCTGAGCTCCCTGTGTGGCCATCTCTTTCTGGGCTCACAGCCGGCTCACAGAGTTCCCCAAGGCTTTTCCACTTCCATGGAACTGCAGGCATTCCTCCATCCTCACTCTGAGGGCTAGGCACAGGGCTTTCTTTCCAAGAGCTTCCCAGTAGCTCCACCTCATCAGCTCCCTCCCAACTGCTCCCCTCCAACAGCTGCGCTCTTCCAACAACAATTCTTGGGCAGTGGCTTAAGGAAAAAACACATTTAGCTACTATATGAGCAAGATGGCTAAGTTACTTCAGCAGCTGTGTGACAACAGAATCCTAAACTGCAGCCTCTGAGGTTTTTTTGACGTTCCTAACTACCTCCTAACTACCGCCATACCCCCAAACACCCCTTCCTCACTTCCTTTCAGGAGTAGGGTAGAGGGAAGGGGTGATTTTCGTAGCTTGGCGTCTTGTCACAGAGGGAGAATGCTTTTGAGTCCTGCAGCCTCTTTCTGGTCACAGTTCTGTCTCAGGACCATCAAAGAGGACCCAGATGATGAGACTGCTCAGGGCTCTCAGGACATGTTTGAAATAAAACTTGTACAAGGTGCTAATCACCCTGTTCTGGTTAAACTCTGGTATCTAAACTCCATAAGATCAGAGGTTTTTTTCCCCTCTGGTTTGTCCATGCTGGTATCTCTGATATTAATACTAATGTCAGGAATCCAGCAACTAGTCCCTGGCGGAATTCGAGGACCACAGGGATGCATGGTCCCGACAGTGGGATGGGTACCCTCTGCCCCTAGCAGCTTCCACTCCCAGTCTGACCAGCATGATGTCCATAGGTGACCTCTGATCATTTTGACCAGACCTCTGACCCTGATCTTGTGTCTTTTCTCCCAGGGAGGGAGCCATCACTGGAGGCTGCCCGTGTGCCAATGAGCCTTCCCAACACCTCCACTACCTTCGAAGACAAGATGTGTGAGGGGAACAGGACGGCCATGGCCAGCCCTCAGCTGCTGCCCCTGGTGGTGGTTCTAAGTAGTATCTCTCTGGTCACAGTGGGCCTCAACCTGCTGGTACTGTATGCTGTGCGCAGTGAGCGCAAGCTACACACCGTGGGCAACCTGTACATTGTCAGCCTGTCTGTAGCAGACCTGATTGTAGGGGCAGTCGTCATGCCCATGAACATCCTCTATCTCATCATGACCAAGTGGTCCCTGGGCCGCCCCCTCTGCCTCTTTTGGCTCTCTATGGATTACGTGGCCAGCACGGCATCCATCTTTAGCGTCTTCATCCTGTGTATCGATCGCTACCGCTCCGTCCAGCAACCCCTCCGGTATCTGAGGTATCGAACCAAGACCCGTGCTTCAGCGACCATCCTGGGGGCCTGGTTTCTCTCCTTCCTGTGGGTCATACCCATACTTGGCTGGCATCACTTCATGTCCCCGGCCCCAGAGCTTCGGGAAGACAAGTGTGAGACAGACTTCTACAATGTCACTTGGTTCAAGATCATGACTGCCATCATCAACTTCTACCTCCCCACTTTGCTCATGCTGTGGTTCTATGTGAAGATCTACAAGGCTGTGCGGCAACACTGTCAGCACCGCCAGCTCACCAACGGGTCCCTCCCTTCCTTTTTAGAAATCAAGCCGAGGTCAGAGGATGCCAAGGAGGGTGCCAAGAAACCTGGGAAAGAGTCTCCCTGGGGGGTTCTGAAGAGGCCATCAAGAGATCCTAGTGGAGGACTGGACCAGAAGTCAACATCTGAAGACCCCAAGATAACCTCTCCAACTGTCTTCAGCCAAGAAGGGGAAAGGGAAACAGCCACACGCCCCTGTTTCCGTCTTGATGTCATGCAGACACAATCTGTGGCTGAGGGAGATGCCGGGGGCTCAAAGGCCAATGAGCAGGTCTCGAGCCAGCCCAAAATGGATGAGCAGAGCCTGAATACATGTCGGCGGATCAGTGAGACATCAGAGGACCAGACCTTGGTGGATCGACAGTCCTTCTCCCGGACCACGGACTCAGACACCAGCATAGAGCCAGGGCTGGGCAGAGCCAAACCGAGAAGTGGGTCTAACAGTGGGCTAGATTACATCAAAGTCACCTGGAAGAGGCTCCGCTCACACTCCCGGCAGTATGTGTCTGGGCTGCACTTGAACAGAGAGAGGAAGGCAGCCAAGCAGTTGGGTTTTATCATGGCGGCCTTCATCCTCTGCTGGATTCCCTATTTCATCTTCTTCATGGTCATTGCCTTCTGCAACAGCTGCTGCAGCGAACCTGTGCACATGTTCACCATTTGGCTGGGCTACATCAACTCCACCCTGAACCCCCTCATCTACCCCCTGTGCAACGAGAACTTCAAGAAGACATTCAAGAAAATTCTACACATTCGTTCCTAAGGGCATACCCAGAGGATGCCACATAGTGGATAGACAACGCCTGATGTCCAAGAGGGAGCCAGAGGAAGAAAGCATGGGTGTCACTAGACCCCTGAGCATTAGGAAGTAGAATCTACGGTCCTGGGCTGAGCAGTATGAAGGCATTCCCAGGGACCGTCAGAAGGAAAGCGGGCAGCAGAGTGATTGTGCCCTGGGTAGAATGCAGAGCATCTGAAAGAAACCCAGGCAGAGCACGCCTGGCCCTCAGGGGCTGTGGGAGTCTCGGATACTCCTTGGAAGTCAAACTCTCTGACTTAAGTTCCTTAGTAACTGAAGTGGGAATGTGTGGCTACAGTTCTTTCTGGAGGCTTAGCCTGGACTCAGGCTTCCTGAACAAAAGCTATGTGACTGCAGAGACATGCCTATGGATGCTGTCCCCTCCCAGGGGACACCTGGAGAGGCATGGCAACTATTCTGTTGCAGCCACACTTCTCAAAACACAGTCCTTCCGAGCTTCGCCTCTCCTAGAGCTTTGTCTGGAGCTGTCTGCCCCACCACAGAACCTGCCTTACCCATGTCTCAGAGTTGCTAGGAAATTAGGCAGCTTGCGAGCCTATCATTTCCAACCTTTAGTTGTTTCAACTCTTAAAATGGCGGCAGCAACAACAACCACACAGTAACAAAAACCGTCCTCAAGTGTCAAGAGGAGGAGGAAGTGGTTTCTGCATAGTTGCATTTTAAGCAGAGGAAAGGCGAGAGAGCCTTGTTTCTTGAAGACTCCACCAGGGGGCTCTCACTTCAGGTCCCTGACATGACAAGGTGGGTAATAGCCAAGGGAAAAGACTTTCCTGGGATCATTTGACACTCATGTCAGAAACTTGGGATGAGAACTTAGTATGGCTCCAGATCCTTATCGTTCCTTGTCACCCCAGCACCGCCTTCTCCAAAAAAGAAGAAATGCCCCCTGTCATGTACTCACAACATTCCCTGGGGGAGAGACTGGCATGGAGCACATCTGTCCGCAGAGGGTGACCTCAGAAGGGACACATGTGTTTTTCTCTGTGAGACCATGTGGTTTCTAGTCACACATGCTAAGTTAATCCTGTTGAAGGCATGGGAGCGTCCGGTTTTATTTATGCCACAGTCGGGTTGTGATTTATATTTTAAAATATAATGTTAAACATCAATGTGTGTCACAAGTAGGAACCCCTGTAAAAGCTGGTCTTTTGTGTCTGTGTTCCTGTTTGCATGATCTGTCCAAATGAGATATTTTTGCTTACCTAAAACACGACATTTGGAAGGATACGGTTACATGGCGGCTTTGTGTCTACTTTTCTGAGTCTCACAGGCTGGGGGAACAGGTGGAAATGAAAGCCTGAGAAGGATTTCTGTCTGGTTTCTATTCAAATTTATAAATGTCCTTTAAAAGGACTTTTGTTTTCTAGAACATGGTGTGAATAGGGCAGCCATGGCCAGCCCTCACTGCTGCCCCTGGTGGTGCCCCTAAGTAGCATCTTACCCCTTCTTGCATCCTGGGACACTCTTCACGCTCGAGCTTGGGAGTGTCTTGGGGCTATGCTTCGAAAGGAGCTTTGACTTGGGTCTGACAAGGACAAGAAGGGATCAGTGAATGTAAGTCATCAGCTAAGGAACACACAATGCCCTGTGACAAGGCTCGGAGTTTCCAACACTTACACAGAAGGCTTTTCATGAACCTAAAAGCAAAACCATTGGGGCTGGGGTGATGGCTTGGTGGTCAAGAGCACTACCTAATCGTATAGAGGACCCAGGTTCAGGTCCCACCTCCTGCATGGCAACTCACAAGAATCTGTAGCTCTAGTTCCAGGGGATCCAACCTTTTCTTCTAGTCTCCTCAGGCACAAAGCACACACTTGGTGTATATGCGTACATAAAGGTAACACACACACACACACACACACACACACACACACACACACATGAAATAAATCTAAAGGGTAAAGTTGGGACTGGAGAGATAGCTCAGTATCTCTTGCAGAAAATGCAGGTACGGCTTTAGCACACACATGAGAGCTCACACTAGTTCCTGGGGATCAGGATCCCTCTTCTGGCACCTGTGGGCACCACACACATACACACACACACACACACACACACACACACACACATACACAGTGCACACACACACATACACACACACATACACACACAGTGCACACACACACATACACACACACAGTGCACACACACACACATGCACACACATACACACACACAGTGCACACACAGTGCACACACAGTGCACACACACACAGTGCACATGTATACATACAAGGAAAATACTCATACACATATAAAAATAAAATAAATTTAAAAACAGGTGTGACAGCATGCTACTGTAATCCCAGTGCTGGAGAAACAGAGACTGGGGAGCCTTAGCATTCAGTACCCACCTCATTTAACTAGGTCATCAAGAACAAGATTCAGCAAGTGACCCTGTCTCAAAACTAAGCTAGAGAAGGATAAAGGAAGACCCCCCCCTCCAACATTGACTTCTGGGACACACACACACACATGCACACGCACACACTGCCACCACTGCCACCATGAGCATATGCCAACAGCCAGGCTTTGTGTCTTACCACCACTGCCTAACACCATACTGAACTCTCCAGTTTCTTCAGGATTCTCTCCATGGGCTGATTAACTTCAGGCAAGTTCTCTGGAAACTTACTTATTAAACTTATTAATTTACCCAACATTGACTTCTGTGTTGGGGATTAGTTCTAATGCTTTGTCTTATTTGGCTCCCAAAAGCCTTGCTTCCAGATGCTGAGGGTTCCTGCCCCAAGCTGGCTTTGATTGGTAATGCAGAATTGCCTTACAGCCAATGGCTGGGCAGGGACATGGAGGCGGGACTTTTTTTAAAAAAGATTTATTTATTATATATAAGTGCACTGTAGCTGTCTTCAGACACACCAGAAGAGGGCGTCAGATCTCATTTCGGATGGTTGTGAGCCACCATGTGGTTGCTGGGATTTGAACTCAGGACCTTTAGGAAGAGCAGTCAGTGCTCTTGACCGCTAAGCCATCTCACCAGCCCCTGGAGGCAGGACTTTTAAATTGCATGGGCAAGGGACCAAGGAGAAAGAGAGAGGAAAACTAGGAAACATGACTAGGAAACAAGGAGAACAGACTTAAAGGCCCACTATCAGGTAAGATTCCAGGAAAGTGGCCCAAGGGGCCATTCCTCCCATTTGGGTAGCAGAGATGAAATATAGATTTTCAAAGATGTTAATTCAGGGATACCGGAGGGGAGTGTGTGCTAGCTGCAGGGAAGTTTAGAAGTGCCCAGCCATTGAGCTAGTCAAGACATATCAAATTTAACTGGTGTGTATGTGCCTTTCGTTTGTGAATCCAGAGCTCTTGGGCGGGTACATTGTGTGCCTGACCTACTGGGAGCCAAAGCAGATTAACTAAATCACGGCTACACTTCTGCATAACTAAGTGCAAAGGTTATGAATTAGTTTGGGGTTTGCTACTATAACAAAATAGATGAGGCAGATTCCTTTGTAAGGAACAAAAGTTTGTGTTAGCTTATAACTCTGAGTGTTCAGGATCCAAGCAGCATGGTGCAAGCTCCATTGAGGGCTCTTCTAGGTTACATTACATCATGAGGTCTGTCTGTCTGTATGCAGGTCTGGTCTGATTTGATCTGTTCCCTTTTCTTATTCTTATACAAGGCTTCAGGATCTGGCCGTTAAACTCCCCCAATGCCTTATCTACCCTAACCATGTCCTAAAAGCCCTACCTCCAACCACAGTGATATTCATTTTTCACCCTCTAATTTCTTTAATATAAAACGTTGGGGGGTTAAGCTGTATTATCTCAAATAAAGACCATATTTAAATCATAGTCATTTATAAAATGTAAAGCATCCCCTTTTATGAGATTTTATGTAGCCCTGGCTGCCCTGAAACACACAATAAGTTAGCCCCAAACATATAGAGCTGCACCTGCATCTGCCTCTCCACTGCTGGAATTCACTGCCCACACCACTCCACCCAGCGCCAGCTTTCTGAATAAGAGCTTAATACAATTGATGTTATCACAACTGATATTTTATGTGGTGGGTATTTGCCTGCATGTATTTCTGGGCATCACATTCGAACAGTACTATGGAGGCCAGAAGAGGTTTTAGATTCCACAGAGCTGTATAGGCAGTTGTGAGCTTCCTGATGTGGGTTCTGGGAACTGAACACAGTCCTCTGAAAGAACAGCTGGTGTTCCTGACCTACCAAGCCATCTCTCCAGACCTATAACTGCTATAAAACAACTGCATGAGGGGAAAG
>JADRCC010243241.1:0-22502 GCA_019843855.1 Hylomyscus alleni | reverse complement strand
GGGGGGGGGGGGGCGGAATGGGAAGAATCAGGTATGGGAAGAGATGGAATAGCAGTACAGAAGCTCAGTAAATTGAACAGAGCTGTGTAGCTGTAGGAGATGGGGAACTGGGGTTAGCAACCTGAAAGTCCCAGACACCAGGAAAGCAAGAGTATCCCAGAACACTACAGAGATGGCATTAGCTGAAATACCCCACAAAGGGGAAGAAGAACTTGTCACCATATCTAGAGGTTAGGAATGGCTCCCCAGTTGAGTGATCGGGCCATCCACTCATCACCAAAATTATAATCCAGAATTGTTCCTGACTAAAGGAAATACGGGGAAAATGAATGGAGCAGAGACTGAAAGAAAGGCCATCCAGAGACTGCCCCACTTGGGGATCCAGCCCACATGCAGATACCAAACCTACAACCTATTGCAGATACCAAGAAGTGCTTGCTGACAAGAGTCTGATACAGCTGTGTCCTGAGAGGCTCTGCCAGATCCTGACCAATACAGATATAGATGTTCGAAGCCAACCATAAGACTGTGCATGGGGACTCCAATGGAGAAGTTAGGGGAAGGCTTGAAAGAGCTGAAAGAGCCTTATCTGGCATCAATGGGAAGGGAGGCCCTTGGTCCTCTGAGGGCTTGATGCTCCAGTGTAGAGGAATGCTAGGGCAGTGAGGGGGAAGTGGGTATGTGAGTGGGGGAGCACCCTCATAGAAGCAGGTTAAGGGGGGGTGGGATTAGGGGATTTGCAGAGGGGAACTCAGGAGAGGGAATAACATTTGAAATGTAAATAAAATAAAATAAAATAAAAAGGCAGGCTGTGCAAGCCATGTGGAGCAAATCAGTAAGGAGATTTCCTTCATCATTTCCGCTTTAATTCCTGTCCAGGTTACTATCTCAAATTCCTGCCCTGACTTTCCTCAGTGACAGACTGAGATCTCAGAGTTTTAAGATAAAATGAACACTTTACTTTCCAAGTTGCTTTCTGTTATGATGTTTTATCACAGCATTAAAGCAAAGTTAAGACAAATATAATTTCACATGCTTTTGGCACATATTAGTCACTCAATAAACAATAACAAACATTTTCTGATAAAAATTCTTAGATAGTTCCAGGTTGTTTATTTATTTGAGACAGGACCACACTATGTATATAGCCCTGGTTGTCCTTAAATATTCTATGTAAACTAGGTTTTCCATTAAATAATAAAGTCCTCTGTACCTGTAACTCCTAAGTGGTAGGGCAAAAGGCTTGTACAATCATGCCTGTACACATGTGGTAGTTGGAAAATGCATAACCCCCATAGGGTCATGTGTTTTAGTCCTTGGTCTCCAGTTAGTGGACCTGTTTGGGAAGGATTAGGAGTTGTGGCTGTTTTGCTGTAGGGATAGACTTGTTGGAGGAGGTATCTCACTGAAGGTGGGCTTTCTGGTTTCAAAACCTCATACCAGGCCCAGTTTCTCTCTGTCTGCCTGTGATTTGTCAATCAGCTTTGAGCTTATAGTTACTGCTCTCGTGCTATGCCTGTCTACCTGTTGTTTTCATGGACCAAAGCTCTGAAGCTGTAAGCATCCTCTAGTTAAATGCTTCCTCTTGTATCTTGCATTGGACATGGTGTCTCCTTATAGCAAAAGAAAAGTAACTAAGATAACATGGGTTATTGTTATTATTATTAATTACAAATATAATTCACTGCATGTTCTTTGTCTTTTAACATATTTTCATTAGTTATATTCTTTGTACAAAGAGATGTTTCATAACGACATTCTTGTGCATTGAAATTAGGGTTTTACACATGTCTAGGCATTGAATTTTATCCTAGGTACTCCTTTTACTACCTTCTTTGAGGCACTATCTCTAAGTTTCCAAGCTTGTCCTTAAACTCATTCTTTAGCTCAAACAAACCTTGAATTATAATCTTCCTAACTCAGCTTCTGAAGTAGCTTGAAATATAGGTCTATGGTAGCAGGTACAGCTTTACAATATTTTCATTCAAGTATATCATGTATTTTGAACATATTCACATTCTCTCCTTCCTATATTATCTTATTTTGAGACTTATGGAAATAAAATATGTAAACAAAGAAATATTCTTTAAAAGAAAAACATACCATTTATGTCTATGTAATAGTTTGATAAGATGTCTGATATCCTCTATTCTTGGTTAAAAGTGGTAAGATAGCAACAGACCAATTATTATCCTGAAAATAAATATTAGAAGCCAATTAACAATAGTCCTCACTCCAATCTCAAAATAGCAATCTTGTGGATTAGATACAACTGAAAACATATTGATTGCAGTTTCTTATTACTGACAACATGCAAATGGAAGCTTTTTCTTAAGGGAGCTTCGATTCCATTTAATTTGTTTTAAGACAGGGTCTTGTACATCTCAAGCTGGTCTCAAATTAGTTTTGTAATTCTGGGTGGTTTTAACATCTTGGCCTTCCTAATTCTACATTCCAAGTAGGAGCCTCACAGTCATGGGTCACTACAGCCAGCTCCAGAGCTTGTTTTCCTTACAGAATGAATTATTTTCTGTGATATATTTTGAATATCAATTATAATTAGAAATCATACAAATAATAGCATTATATGTATGTATGCAATTGTCAAAGAACAAGTTGAATTAATAAAAGAAAGAAAATAATTATAACAGTGGCTATCTTAAATAATACTCCAAAATGTCACAAGGTATGTGTGACCTTTGTCCTTTACATTCTTGTGATATATACATTTCTATAAGTTTGATTGTAGGTGTAGTAGAAATTAATTCAATTTTTATGTCTTGAGCATCTTTATTTTGTATTCATAACCTACTAACTAATACATTAAAATGACTGAAGTGAAAGCCAAATTAAGTCATCATTATTGCAAAATTTCATCATTAATTGTGCCAACATTATTTCTGAATTCTTCATAGCTCAAAAATAAAATGGATGATTGATAATGATGTTATATGAAGCATCAGCATATATTATTAAGCAATTGGTTAACTTTCAAAGAGCAACGGAGACATATCAAATTTCTTCTTAAATTCTCTTCAAGGATAAGTCTTTCTACTACTTCTATACCACAGTCAAGGATTTAGGATAGCTTCTATTGCTTTGTGTGCAACTTTGGACTGAGTAATCAAGCTAGACTGTTTCTGGTTCATCTCAAGAACCATTCCATTCATGAGACTTTGTTGACAATTAAGTCATCACATAGTAACCAAGTAGCAGATGTTTCATTGTCTTGGAGCCTCATCTTCTCATCTCCAATCATGTGTTGTGGCCACATTGACTTCTTGATTACAGCTTCATGAGTTAGCCTGATCAAGTAGACAGCTGTCTCAGAGATATTGAGAAATATGTTTTGGAATTTCTGGAACTAGAAAGCACAGAGTGATAAAAAAGAAAGTATGTGTTCTCTTCTCACATACTTTTCTCTCATTCCCTATAGACTTGATTCATTCCCATTTGGAAAATAGTTTCTGTCTTATTAGGTACCTACATTTGGACAGATTACATCTTCACGATTAGAAAGGAGCTTATATATCAAATGATATAAGTGGTTGTTATTACAAATACATATTCTATCACATAAAGTTGTCATAGAACAGAGTTGCTATGCCCATCTATAGGTGATAAAATTAATATTACAAAGATGTTAGTAAAGTACTAAGTTTTTCAAACTTCGTTTTGTTTATTTTATTTTATTGCCACTATGGAAAAGAAATAGCCAGTATTAAGAAAAATAAAAAACAGCTTTGATATTTGCAGCTGATATCAGTGTTCACATATACATGAAGAAGTACAGTAAATAAAAAAGGATTAATTTAGCATAATATGAGGTAACTCTTTAATGAAAGTTTAACTTGATTTTGAAATTGCATTAAAGTTCTTCCTTATAAAAACTTGAATGGAGTACAGTAATTTTCACAAATCATGATGAAATATGGAAGAAAACTTCAAGCACATGATTAACATGTTCCTTTTCTTAAGTCCTCATACTTATTCAATTGCTAACTAATATAGCTATTTGGAAAGACTTGATCTAATATTTCTTTCACCTATGAAATTTTTCATAGCATTAGGTTCTCATCACATTTCTCTTCTCCTTTATAATAAGTATTCATGATGGCATCTGTCTTTATCAAAGCTATGAAAGTGAAATCAAAGCCAAGGAAATATATTCTGTTCTTTCTACATTATGTGTTGGGTTTTTGTCCACTTTGGCAGTGTAACAAAAAATTGGGCAGTCTGCACATAAATATTTCTTTATATGATTATCCTATATTAAACACATACTGTTTGTCTGCCTTATCTATTCCATCCTATGGAAAATATTTTCTAGATTTGTCTTTGTTCTCTACAACTGTCTTAAACCAAGTAGTTGTAAGATATATAAGAAATGGAATTTAAATACTAAAGTAGAAACAGAGTAACATAGATGTTTGAGAAATCATTCATTCCTAGTTTTTAAAAAATGCTTACACATTTTATATCCACATATATCAGGCATTTATTTTACTTGTGACTAATGATATTGAATAACACCTCTACTGAACTATCTTATTAAAAAGTATATTGATATAAAATACCCAATGTAAACAAAATAACCAAATATTGTTTTATCATCAAAACACATTCTATTGAATGTTGACTATTGCCCTTAGCTATAGATTATGGAAAGGAAATTAGTTTGGATGAATCTTAGTTTATATTTTGCTAATTATTGTATCTTCAGCTCCCACTACAAGATATTATGTTCTCCTGTAACACAGATTACTACTGCCTGGTAATTTTCCATATCTAACCAAAACTGAAGACCATACTTGATTCATATAGTAATGAATACAGAACATAATGAAAATCAGCAGTTTAGGACCATCATATATATGTATGATAAATCTTGGCTTTTTGTTTTATAATATATACCAACCCCAATCTATGCTCAGATAGAGTATTTCAGACTACCAAGAGAACTGAAATCAAATAACTCACTATTGTTTGGGTGAAAGTATTCTAGCAATTAGATTTAGAATTGGCGGTGTCATCTCAAAATACTATGTTCTGAAATTAGTCCAAGTGCCAAAATAATATAGTACTTTCTTTTTTTGTTATATGTGTATATGTCTGTATATATTCACGTATTGCCTCATGGTTTCAGTCAAACATAGAGATATTTCTATTAGTACCTGTTTTTGTTTTAAAAATATTATGCTGATTTGTTTTCCTTTATATTATTTATTTATTTACATACAAAATGCTGCCTCCTGTCCCTCCCCATAGAGTCCCTCCCCATATCACCTACCCCTTCTCCTCTGAAAGGGTGAGGCCCCCTGGTTATACGCCTACCTTGGTTCATCAAGTCTCTAGGAGGCTAGGTACATCCTCTTCCCCTGAGAAAGGCAAAGCATCCCTGCTGTGGAAAGGATTCCACAGACATGAAACAGATTTAGGGACAGCACTAGCTCCAGTTGCTCAGTACCCACATGAAAATTAAGCAGCACATATGCTACATATATGAGGAGATCTAAGTCCAGCCCATGTATGCTCTGAGGTTCAGTGTCTGAGACTCCCAAAGGGTCCAGGTTAGTTGATCTTCCTGTGGAGTTCCTATTCCCTTCAGGGCCTGCAATCTTTCCTCCTCTTGTTCCACAAGAGTCTTCAAGCTTCTTCCAATGTTTGGCTGTGGTATATGCATCTGTTCCAGTCAGCTTCTGGGTAGAGACTCTCAGAGGTGAAGCATGGCAGAAAATAAGTAATAGCTGATTTGTTTTCTAATGACAGAAAGGGGATATATTTGAATAAGAGAGGAGGAACAGGGAGGATAAAAGAGAGGAACAACCATAATCAAGGTGAGCAGGGGAAGAGGGATGGAATAGGGGGGTTTTGGAGGGGAAACCAGGAAATGGGATAACATTTGAAATGTAAATACAGAAATATCTAATAACAAATTTAAAAAGTATATACATTATATATCCTCAGAGCAGGCTCACCTGCATCCAAGCCTCCAGAGCCAGCTCCACCCTGCTACTCTGTGAAGACACAAGTTCCACTCTCCAAAGTGCTGCAGCCCGTAAAGCTAAGCCACTCTTGCATCTTAAGGGCTGGCTGACACATGTCTTTGCCATCAGGGCCAGATCCACTGTGTCGCCTAGGTGACATGCAATGTTCAGATCTCTTGAGTGCTACAACCAGTAAGGGGCCAGCTCTCCCAACTACTTCTGGTGGTATGAGGGATGGGGAGGAAATCAGCTGTGCAGCCATGCTACCTCAGGGTAGAAGAGTGGCTGGGCTAGCTATCCTGCACTTTAGCCTTCCTGGAGAATCATCTGTGCCTCTTCCACCAGAGCTACTTCTGCTGTGCTGCTCAGATTAGGTGCATGGTCCAATGTGCCAAGTGAAGATGTGTGATAGAACCGGGCGGTGGTGGCGCACGCCTTTAATCCCGGCACTTGGGAGGCAGAGGCAGGCGGATTTCTGGGTTCGAGGACAGCCTGGTCTACAGCCAGGACAACACAGAGAAACCCTGTCTTGAAAAACAAAACAAAACAAAACAAAAAAAAAATTAAAAAAAAAAAAAAAGATGTGTGATAGAGGGATATCCTATGGGACATATTACGATATCTTAAAACATCCCACGATGGGATGTTTTCTATGCTTTCTTATTTTTGTTGTTAGTTTGTGTGTGCTTTGTTATTTTGTGGGTTACAAGGGGGAAAGACATATATGAGGGAGTTGTGCGGAAATATGCAGAACTGATGTGAAGGATATGAGACTCAAAGAATTGATAAAATGTAAATATATTATATGAAAATCTATTTTATATATATATACACATACACACACACATATAAACTCATCATGTCAAATCTAAATCTTAATTAACTTTGGCTTAATAAATTAAAAATCTTTAAAAATTGAATGCAGTTCAATTGAAGTTTATTTCAGATTTCATATATTACACAGTTATGCCAATAAGAAACTTATTAGCAATATCAAATTGTTTTTATACATTTTCAGATACCATTTTGTTATAAATCACTAAAATAACAATAGTGTGCCATTAAAGTTCTATTTCACATCATAACTTTTGCCCTACATATTATTGTTTTGTAAAACACATGTATTTTTTTTCAAGTTCTCAACATTTTGAAAATTTCTTGGACCCTAAACAAAAGGTACATCTTTAGCACACGGATTGTCTTGTATTCATTTTTTGATCATTCATTAATGTAATTGGTAAGTTACCCTCAAGTTGTTTTCTCCTTTTTCAGTTTAGCAAATATTAGAAACCTCAAGTTTGTTAAGCCTCACATTGGAGATTGTTGAGTTCTCAATGCTATAAATTATTCATTTATAAACAAACTGCTATACTATAAAAATGTAATCCGTACAATAAAATAGAAAAATTAATATCATCAGGGAATTTCTACATTTCCCAAGGGTTTCATATGATTTTTTGAAGTGCTTTCCTAATATTGAGGGTAACTTTTCTCTTTAGAAGATTTTGAAACAGTTGGGAAGTAAATCTACAGAAGAGTTAGTTGAAGGTCTTATTGTAGTTCATCCTTATCTTGATACAGTGAGAAAATTAGAAAGCATATTTTCAAAAATGTTCCTTAGAGTAAATATAAGCAAATATGATGTAAATTTCCCAGTGACATGCTTTTGTCTTAGAATTTTCCTTTACTTATTAAATAAATAATCAAAATTTTCCAATTTTCTTTTTATCTAATAGACTCTGCATAATGGCTGAAATGAAATGTTAATATGATTTCCTTACTTTATTGTTGTTCTCAATGCTATTGACTGTAAATTTCAGGTTATTATGTTTGTTATTTACACTAGCTGCAGCCCCAGTTGATATATAAATATCTGATGATACATAAAAATGTTTACTTTGAATGATAACATAGGAAGCTCTTAAAACAAAAACTAAGATTTATTTAACTATCCTGATCTCACAAATTTAAAGTTATTTGATCAGTGATAAATATCCTTATATGTGTACAAAGACAGAAATGGGATACATACTATGACACCATCTCAAATGAGTGTATTCAAAACACAGAATGTGTTCTGAAGTGAATTATGAGTAAATCATTATTTATTATTATGGCAGGATATAATATTCAGAATATGCAAATAAAATCAACAAATCAACAACAACAAAAACACAAAATTAAGAAAAGGGAAGGGGTGGATAAATGACTTAGAGGATTTGAACACTTCCTGTTCTTCCAGAAGGCAAGAGTTCAGTTCCCAGTACCCACTTCATGCAAATCACAACTGCCTATAATTCCATCTTCCAGGAATCCACCGTGCTCTTATGGCCTCTGATGTTAAACACACACACACACACACACATACACACACACACATGCACAAACACACACACACTCATACCATATACTCAGACACAGACACATAAACTTAAAAAATAAAATTGTTAAATTGAAAAATGATTTCAAATATATGTGTCTATCAAATAAGACATACAAATGTTCAAGAAACTCATAAAAATGATATAAAATTCTTAATAACCAACAAGTTGTGAATCTAAACAGCAATGAGATACTACTTTATTCCTATTAGGATATCTAATTTCAAAAAATAAGGAAAAAGAGTTAACAAAATGTGCTCACTTGTTTTATGACAACTTGAAGCAAGCTACAGTCACTGGAGAGAAGGGAGACTCAGTTGAGAAAATGCCTGAATAAAGTTAGTGTATAGGCAGGCCTGTAGGCTATTTTCTTGGAGGTCCATTGGAGGTGGAGCCACACCTAGACTGGTGATCCTGAGTTCTAATATTCTATAAGAAAGAATACTGAACAAGCCCCTTCATGGCCATTGCATCAGCTCCTACCTCCAGGTTCCTGTCATGTTTCAGTTCTTGTCCTGATTTCCTTCAATAATGAAAAGTTATGTGGAAGTTTAAGCCAAATAAGTTTAAGCCAAATAAATCTCCTTCTCTCTGAGTTGCTTTTGGTTATAGTATTTTATAATAGCAATAGAAACCATAATAAAGACAAGAATATGGGAAATCTAGGATCATTACATACTCATGTTATAAATATAAAATAATTTGACCACTATAGAAAACATTAAAATCTTGAAAACAAATTAAAATATTTATTTGAAAATAGTAAAAAGGAATACTCAATTATTTTTACATTCATGTTGTGTCAGCATAGTCACAATGATCAAAATAATGTTTCCCAACCTGTGGGTCACTGCCCCTATAGCAAACCTGTCCTCAAAAGTATTTATGTTACAATTCATAATAGCAGAAATATAACAGTAGAAAGGAAAATAATTTTCTTTTTGGGATCATGATATGGGGATCTCTATTAAAGGTTCACAAGATTAGAAAGGTTCAAACCAGTGGTCAAAAGTTTATTTAAAAACCATTTCCAGTGACAAACATGGTTAAATAAAATGCAAAAAAAAACAGATTTGGTAATTTTAGTAAGAGTGGCTCTCATAGGCTCATATGTGAATGCTTAGCTACCAGGTACTAGAACTCCTTGAAAGGATTAGAAGGACTAAGAGGTGTGAACTTATTGGGGAAATACAACACTTGGGATGAGCTTTGAGATATCTAAATCCCATCCCAGGTCCAGTCTCGATTTATGTCAACTACTTCTTTAGACCATGACTATCATGTGTGCCACCATGTTCTGTACCATAATGATAATGACCTAAACCTCTAATACTGTAAGCAAGTTTCCAGTCAAAAGCTTTCTTTTATTAGAACTGCCTTGGTCATGGTATCTCTTCATAGCAATCAAACAGAGACTCAGTCCATAGGTTCATAACCATTCTTTGGACTGATTACAGGGTCCCCAATGAAGGAGCTAGAGAAAGGACCCAAGGAACTGAAGGGTTTGCAGTGCCTTAGGAAGAACAACAATATAAACTAACTAGTACCCTCAGAGCTCCCAGGGACTTAACCACCAACCAAAGAGTACACATGGTGGGACTCATAGCTTCAGCAGCATATGTATAGTAGAGGATGACCTAGTTGGTCATCAATGGGAGGAGAGGCCCTTGGTCCTGTGAAGGTTTATGCCCCAGTGTAGGGGAATGCCAGGGCCAGGAAGTAGGAGAGGGTGGGTTGGTGAGCAGGGGGAGAGGGATAGAACATGGGTTTTTGTGCTTTTGATTTTGTTTTTATTTTATTTTATTTTTTATTTTTTATTTTTGGAATGGAATTTGGGAAAGGAGATATCATATGACATGTAAATAAAGAAAATATCTAATAAAAATAAAAATATATATTCTTGCTAAGTTATTAGAAGGAAACTTTAACCTTTACCAAATCATTCATGAGCATTGAAGGTATTACCCTATATTAAATAAACTTACTACATGTAGGCAATATGGTAAGATTCTATTTATAAGAGATGGCTAGCACAGTTAAGTTAAAAAATATAGAAATTAAAATGTAGTTGGTAAAGGACAGAATGAACAGAAGTGAGAAGTTATTATTTAATGGGTACAGAATTCAATGTAGAAAGAAAAGGAAAACTGTTCAGGAGACTGGGGGAGTTACTATTTACATAATCACCTGAATGTTTAAAAAAACAAATAAATCAAAGTAAATGGACTTAATGTTACATATGTAAAGTTCTACTTGGATAATTTTGAGAAACAGATGAAAGCAATGAGGAACTTAAATGTTTAGACGTATGGATCAATAAGGAAATAGCCTCAGAGGCAAAACTGAACTGTATGTCTATTGCTATATTAAACTAATGTAAATAACCTTGAAAGATTATATGTATATGAATCAAGTGACATTATTCAACCAAATATTATTTCTGAATATATTATATCTGAATAGATGAATTGTATAAATATATTCAACCAGCATGTTATATCCAAGTCAAAAATTGAACAGTGTTTTTCTAAGAGATTAAATAACTAGTTCAGGTTCACAACTACATACAAAATTTAATATATTGTATACATCATCATTTATTAACTTTTAATATATTGTATACATCATCATTTATTAACTTCTATACCTAAACTAGATCAGGATTGTGGTCTTTATTCCATGAATATTATGGGGCATAACTGTTCATGACAATTCAGGTCTTTGGAAGGCAGAGACAGAGTGATCAAAGAGTTCAACCAACCTGAGCTTCATAGCCATACTTTACCTGGAAACAACAAAGCAATTCTAAAAGTTTCTTTCATGTTGGAAAAACACAGGGAATCTACTCCACACACTCAGAGACTCCCAGTAAAGTAAGAAAGTGAGTATGGAGCATCACACAGATTTTTTCACTGTTGGGAAGTTGTCAAAATAATATATATTTATATTTCATTGTTCTCTTTGTAGTCACATATTCCCAGCCTAATGAAAGAATGATTCATAAATGCATCATTCAGGAGCACAGATGAATAACATATTGTTTGAAGAAAACAAAATATTTTTCCACAAACATAAAAAAAAAAGCACATACATACACACAATCACACACATTCAATTTGAGGTATTATCTTTTTTTCATTTTTAATTGGTTACTTTGTTTATTCCCATTTCAAATGTTATCCCCCTTCCCAGTTTCCCCTTCACAAGCCCCCTATCCCTTCCTCCACTCACCTATCCACTCCTGCCTCAGCTGCCTGGTGTTCCCCTATCCTGGGTTATCAAGTCTCCACAGGACCAAGGAATACCCTTCCCAGTGATGCCAGATAAGGCAATGCTCTTCTACAAATCTAGCTAGAGCCACGGATATTCCCCTGTGTACTCTTTGGTTGGTGGTTTAGTCCCTGAGAGCTTTTGGGGTCTGGTTGGTTGATATTGTTGTTCTTCCTATGATGTTGCAAACCCCTTCAACTCCTTCAGTACTTCCCCTAACTTCTCCATTGGGGTCCGCACACTCAGTCCAATGTTTGGCAGAAACAGAATGAATGACCACCGAGAGGTATTATCTAGAAGTGATTCCAGAAATGCTAAAATAGTCATGAAGGCTAAAATTTATAGTGGATAATAACTTTTTGCTTTGTGCAAATGATGTGTTTGTGTGTGTGTGTGTGTGTGTGTGTGTGTGTGTGTGTGTGTCAGAAGGTACATCTACTTGTTTAGAAAAAATTCATTCAATCTCCTGTTCTTCCAGCCTGATATAGCTGTCTCCTGAGAGGCTCTGACAGTACCTGACTAATACAGAAGTAGAGGCTCACAGCCATCCATTGAACTGAGTACAGGGTCCCCAATGAAGGAGTTAGAGAAAGAACCAATGGAGTTGAAGGGTTTGTAGCCTCTTGGGACGAACAACAATATGGACTGACCAATGCCCTCAGAGCTCCCAGGGACTCAACCACCAACCAAGGACTATACATGGTGGGACTGATTGTTCTGACAGCATGTGTATAGTAGAGGATGGCCAAGTCGATCATCAATGGGAGGAGAGGCCTTTGGCCCTGTGAAGTTTCTGTGCCCCAGTGTAGGGGAATGACAGGGTCAATAAGTGGGAGAGGGTGGGGTGGCAGGCATGGGGAGGGGGAGGCAACAGGGGTTTGTTCTTGTTGTTTTTGTTTGTTCTTTTGTTTGTTTTTTGGAGGTGAAACTGGGAAAGGAGAAATCATATGACATGTAAATAAAGAAAATATCTAAAAAAAATTAAAAAAAATAATTATTGTTCTTAAAATCTTAAAAGAAGGAAAGATATAATGATGACAACAATGATGATGATAATTATGATAATGATGAAAGTAAGAAAAGGTGGAGAGACGAAGAGGAAGAGGAGGAAGAAGATGAAGAGAAAGAAGAGGAAGAAGAAAAAAAATCCCCAATTTTTCATTTCTGACTGATATTTTAAAAGACCACCAAATAGGTCATTGTGACTGCAGTGGAATTATTGTGATGAGTGGCAAGAAATTAATCTGAAAAAGGGTCAGATTATGCATCACTTTGTGAGTAATTACAACAACTTCTAAAATATAAGTTGTTCTTTTAAATTAAGTCATATTACTTTATCATATGTTTATCAAAAATAAGCAAAGATGGTTTTGATAAGTAGATTCTAGTTTCTTTGTAGTTACAGATAACTGTAATGTATATAATCTCATATATTGTAGCTTATTTTGGTATAAAAACAAAATTATGTATGAATGCATAAAAGATATGAAAGTATATACTAGGAAGCACATACACAAAGTTGGCATTATACAATATATTATTATGCATGTTAATTTAATGTTTAAGTAAAAATATAATTAAGGTAGGGTTATGGAGATAGTTTAGTCATCAAAGTGCTTGTATCATGACAAATGAATCTTATTTCAAAGCCTCTGTAACCACATAAGAAGCTGGATGTACCAGTGTTCTAGTTTGCTTTCTGTTGTAGTTAATAAACACGGAATAAGGCAACTTAGAAAAGAAAGGGTTTATTTCAATGTGCAGGTCCCTGGTTACATTTCATCCATGCCCAAAGTCAGGTCAGGAACTGAAGGCAGGAATTGAAGGGAGAGACTGAATTAGAAACTATGGAATACACCTTTTTCGCTTACTTTCTTATACTTCTCAGGAAAACCTATCCAGGCTGCCCCTGCTCACAGTAAACTGTTCCCTACCATTTTAAGTACTAATCAAGAAAATATCTCATCCACATTCCCCAAAACGCTAATCTGATAGGGGCAATTTCTCTACTCAGGTTCCCTCTTCCCAGATGATCCAGTTTAACTCAAATTTACAAAAATTAACCAGCACAAGGATTATTTCACCTTATGTGTTACAGTTCATGGTGAGGAAAGGCAGACATGAGCTTAAGGCAGCAATTGAAACAGGGATTATGGAGGAACATTGGTATTTTCCCAGGCTCACCTTTAATTATCTTTATTTCTTTTATTTTAAACATATTAATTTATGTTTATTTTATTTTGTTTTGAGATTTAATACTTGGGCCCTTTTGGAACCAAAGTGTTTTTGAAGAATGGGAATGTATCTCTCCTAGAAAATTTGGAAAACACACACAAGAAGTAGATTGTATTTCTAGCATAAAAAAAAATCATGGAGGTGATTATAATAACAAATTCTTCTTTAAAGGCTACATAAGTGTGTAGTGTTAGTCTAGGAAGAATGGTAGAAAAAAACAAAAGCATGAATAATGAATTACTTCCCTATTTTCTTTTATTCATTTGTACATGGCAGCCATTGTTGTTCTAGGGGGTGATATTGTTTCAACTCAATCAGTAGTCCATTTAGTTTATTCACATTCAATCAATGAAGTTAGATTCTTACATGATAGACTCATTTCAATAAATTAAAATACCAGGCAGTGGTGGTGCATGCCTTTATTCCCAGAACTTGGGAGGCAGGCGCAGGCAGATTTCTGAGTTTGAGGCCAGCCTGGTCTACAGAGTGAGTCCTAGAATAGCCAGGGTTACACAGAGAAACCTTGTCTCAAAAAAAAATGTACATGAACATATGAAGAAAATAAAAGATTTTCACACTGGTTTGGGGAGTGTAAACCATCATCAACTTTATGGAAAATAAAAGAAAAAGAAATTCTTTATTCCCCATAAAATGAATAGATATAAAAATATTATATATAAATTTGTGCCAAGTTGTTAATCACCTGTAGTAAATTACATTGAAGAATTGATTGCTGTTAAGCAACTGATAGATTGAAATAATTTATTTCATATTTATTTCTAACTTGAGAGCATATTGATACTGCTATTAAAGGCGTGTTTCTGGTCAGAAGTCTATGTAGATTTGCATTTCTTTTTTAATCCTCAAATATCACTAGTTGTCAAAGTATTACTTCAGACTAAGTAACAGATTTACATTCCTATAAAATACAGCTTTTCCATTTGAAGTCTAAAATCATTTAGTTTATTATTGATTTTGATAAAATCAAGAAGTAGTAAGAGATTGATTTCAAATTGTGATGCTATTTATTTCTAAGTCAGAGATATTCCAAGTTCATGGATGACAACTAAATTAAATTGGAGTAAGAATTGCTCACAATGATGTATTCCACTATTCGTTCATAGTAACAGGGAATGAAAAGGAAAGTAATTTTTCTTTAAAGAGAAAAATCAATAAACCAAAGGGATGATCAATTACTGAAGACAAAATCCTAAAAGAACTGATTAACAGTTTTGGTTTCATTGTCATTTTAAAGCTCTTCTTTCTGTACTGGGGTTACCAGGTTCTTCAGAAAAAAAAAAAACCTCAGAATCTTTCTATTGTGTTTGGGCCTATATATGGCTGTGAAAATAGATGTGTTCTTGTTTCACATTGCTGAATTGTGGATTATATCTCGTTTTCCATCTGTTGTTAATTGAGTCATTCTTCCAAACAAGAAATATATTTGTGTACACATGCATGGAAAGTCCAAAGATCATAATATAGTGTAGTTCCTCAGAAGTCGTCCATTTTTTTCCTTTTCAGATAAGGTCTCTTGTTGACTTACAGGTGACCCTTTAGCTAAACTGACTGTCATGCCAGCCCCATTAATCCTCCTCTTTCTGAACCGTCTATACTGGCATTATACACATATCACTATCCTTGACTTATGCTTGCTTAGCCACTCCTTTGTCAAATGAACTATTAACTCAACATCAAGAAATAGATTTTGCATATATATTAAAATTTAAACATCAAGATGATAGAATATAAAAACAAATAATCATATTTAATAACACAAAAGAAGATAATACCACATAACATCAAGCTACAAGGACTGAATACTGGGAATCACTGAGTAGAAATGTATTGAATATCTATATATAAGCTGTCCCACCAAATCTACATAGCATATTATCATGTTTAGACCAGAATTAGAGACATTTATGACAAGATTTGCACATTTGTCTGCAGTATGATATTAGATGTAGTTCCTAAATCCAAAAATATGAAATCCAAAAGAAGTTGGTTTCATATTCTGGATGGTTATATTTACAAGTTAAATCGTATAATACTCTTATTACACATTCAAAAAAATTTAATTCTAAGAATTCGTTGAAACTTTTCTTAGTTAATTTTCACAACACTTAAATATGTATTTATAGTTTTTCAGATCCAATAAAAGGCAAAAATAGAGTTATGACTTTAAAAGGCAATAAATTTTCCAAACTGTCTACACAGAGAAAAATCTGTGTCAATATAACAAATTATTCTACTAATTCACTATTTGATGAAATCAGGTTATTATTAACTCTTGAGAATGGAAAAAGAAATGTCTGTTTCTCTTACACAGACACACACACAGTGCTAAAGTCACTTAGTAAGCACACCTTAGGGAAATGAAATCATATTCTCACAATATTAACCAAAACAATTTTTAATCCAAAAATCATTATAACTCTACTGTGAAGAAACCCATAAACACTAACCTTAACCAAATATTCAAAGTTAATGTAGCAGGAACAAGAAATATCCTCTTTTTTTTTCAAGATAGAGTTTCTCTGTGTAGCCCTTGCTGTCCTGGAACTCACTCTATAGACCACGTTGGCCTTAAACTCAGAAATTTGCCTGCCTCTGCCTCCCAAGTGCTAGAATTAAAGGCCTGTGCCACAACTGCCCAGCTTAAGAAATGCCCTTTTTATGAAACAACTGTTATAAAGCACTAAAAGAAAATCTCACCTTTGTTGCTACCCCCCTACACAAATGCCATAAATAGCAAAAATTTAAAAATATATACATACTTGAAAGAAATCTAAGTGAACTCACCAAACACAGGAGAGACAAAGCTCCTATTAAACCTTTTGTGCCACCAAGTGAAACCACCACTGAGAGGAATGGCATACATCTAATTAAACTGTTTTCCAAAGAGGTCTTGTGGAAACCCTCAAACAGCCCAGGCTATTTCCAAGCCTATTAACTTCTCTCTATAAACTTATGGAAAGACCTAATATATGCCTTACACATCTCCTTGAGCATGGAGAATTCAAGCTGTTATCTAACTTGAGCCTTCACCCCTACTAAGTAGTCCTCATGGTACTGAAAGATACTCTAAATGATACCAGAGGAAGAAGGTAAACAAACACCAAGCCAGCTACAAACCCTTCAATCTTCACTGACTTCATGATACATCACTGCAGTGATACCACAATGACTCTGGTATGAATTAATCACTATCTCATTGAATTTAAGGCTCACTCCATGTTATGGGATCATCCTAGATTTTGGCAATGAGGATGCACGAGATTAGACCTCCACAAAAGACCATCATGTTCCCAGATGTTCCTGAGGGCCATGTATAGGTCAGTGCCACTAATGTGGCCAAGGTCTGGTTGATGTTTGAGAACCTGTTGACACTTGAAGACATGTGGGAGTTCATGGCTTGAGTCATGGCTATGTGGCTATGTTCTGTTCATGTCCATGGATCATTATGCTCCAGGGAACCATACTGATGTGAGATGCCTTCATTGCTACCTGAGATCATAGTGGTAACCACATTCTACCAAGGGCATGTCCGGATCAAAGGCCTTAATGCAAATGGGTCAGTATTGATAGCTGTGGATTGAGCTACCACTAAAACCCATATGGTTAACTATGCTCTGTGCTACAGCCTGAAGCCATGTTGATGTTTGCTGAAAATGCTGCTGCTGTTAGCCACATCAATTTGTGTGTGGCCTGTGTTGCCATCTGGGTCCATGGTGATGTCTAGCCTTGCCTGCCATTGAGAGCCATGTGTGGATCCTCGGTCCTACTGAATCTGGCTCTGTGTTGATATCTGTGATCCATGCTACCTGAGGTCATGTGAATGTCCAGGGTCTACTTTGTAACCTGAAGCCATGTTGTTGTTCATGGGCTGAGCTGCCACCAGGGGCCACATTTATACAGGTGGCCTTCATTGCTGCCTGGATCCATGGAGATATCCAGGTCCATGATCCTGTAGAGAGACATGTATTTTTCTGTGGTCCTTTGCAGCTGGGTCTGTGTTGATGTACTGTGTTACTAACAAAGGCCATGTGGATGTTTATGGTCTATGTTGCAGCTTTAAGCCATACTGATATTTATGGAGTATGATGCTGCTGTGAGCCACACTTTTCTGAGTGGCCTGCACTGCTACCCAAGACCATGGTGATAGACTGATCCATGCTGCCACAGAGGACCATGTCTAGGTCCATGGTTTTACTAAGGCCTGGTCTGAATTGATGCCCATGGACCATGTTGCCACCAAATGCCCAATGTATGTTCATGGTTTATGCTACATCAGAAGCCATGCTAGTGTCTATGATGTCAGCTTTCCAGCTGCATCAGAGGGCTCAACTTGGATCTGTAGTGCAAATGCAAATGGGAGCCCTACTTGTGATCTGTATTGATACCAGAAACTATTTGGAAGCCCATGATCCATGCATCTGTGCTCTATAAAGGGCAAATAAGTTATCTTTTCAGTGATATTGATAACTGAAGGATCACAGTTAAGAAAAAAAAAAGAACATAGACGATATCTGTGACAACCCCTACTACATTCACCTCAAGACACACCCCACATCCCCCACAAATATAGTAATAACCTAGACAGGTAAGCCATGGGAGACCTCTCTTAAAAACTGTGTTAGGATCCTAGGGTACCATGGTCCACAGTAGATGAGTTCCAGCAGCAATGTGGGGAGGGGAAATAATTCAGCTCCTTTTAGGGAGTAGATCTCTGGGAGTTTGAACACACTCCATTGAATATATCAAAAACTCAAATTGAATTTTTTTTGCTGGGGGCAGAAATAAAAAGGAGGAGAGGAATACAGGAAAGGACTGGAGAATGGTTGTGATAAGGCTATGATATAAAGTCCCCAAAGAATCAATAAAAATAAATGTTGGGAAATTTATATTTTAGTCATGAGAATAAGTATAAAATTTATTGGAATAAATGATTTGAATGCTGGGTATCTTATCATAGGTACTAATAAGTGACAAAGAGGAATTACCATTCTCAAAGCACATTTATAACTTTGAAGAGGGTCATTATGAGTTCTGAAAAAAGAGATGTTATGTCTTTTTAATGGAAGAATCCACATATCACAGAGTTAAATGTTAATTTGCCTTTTCCTAGCTTTATTAGTAGGCAGTAGGGTAGTTTGATTGAGAATGGCTCCAACAGGCTCATATCTTTGAAAATATGTTTCCAAGTTAGTAGAACTATTTGGAAAGAGTTAGGAGGTGTATCACTGGTGAAATTTTAAAAGCCCATTATCTCTCTTTCTACTTCAAGGTTACCTCAACATGTAAACCCTTAGCTACTGCTCTAGCAACATGTCTGCTTATCTATTGCCATGCTCCCTCCATGATGATAATGGACTAAGCTTCTGAAACTGTAACTAAGTCTTCAATTAAATGCTTCCTTTTATAAGACAAATATATAAATTAAAGTAAACCTTCCCCCTCAAAAGGTCAGGATTAAAAGTGGGTCTTTCCCCTTTTAATTATTTACTTAAAAAGTGTTTCACAAGTTTACTTGACTACTTGGGTATTAGTTAATTCCAGATGTGGTCCAGCTGACAACTAAGAATAATTATTATACTCAGCCAGTACTAGAGTAGCTTCCTCTTACAGGAGATGGGAATGTATAAAAAGACCCACAGCTAGATTATGAGCACAGATTGAGATACCTTGGAACATTCAATCCTAAATGGTATGTTTCCATCATATTCATCCTCTAAGGGCTTAAGGAACTATGTGATAGAGGAGGCAGAACAAGTATAGGATCCAGTGGAGACAAAAGACTCAAAGGAAGCAGTGACTTCCAGGCATAGCAGGACTAATGTCCATATGAACTCAGAAACTGGAAGTGTGCATAAGACCTGTTCAAGTCAGAGCCGCATGGGTCCCAGTGCTGAGAAAGGAAGTGGAAATCCTATCTCAGAAACTATATCAAGTTGACAACCATTTGCAAATGAAAACAGTATTCTCCATTAGAGTCTCACAGGATTTGCAAATCAGTTATTGAAGACCCTATGGTCAGCAGTAGATGGCCAACACAAAATAAATTTAACAGCAATTTTGAAATAAGCATATTTTAGTCTTACTTGTTCTTTGCTTATCTACTATAGTTTCAAACTTTCTGTTGTGTTGTGTGAGTTTGTATATGTGTGTGTAATCTAAATGTGCATGTTTTTCCATGTTTTCTTTTGTTTTTTTTCTCTATTTGTCTATTTGTTATTGTGTGCTTTTTAATTGGACTATTTATTTTTAAAAAAGAGAGAAAAATAGTGGAGTGATATGGATGGTTAGGTGTGGAAGATGTGGTAGGAAATTAAGGAGGAAAATCATAATCAAAATAAAAATATATTATATAAAAATTTTTTCATAATAAAGAACCACTGTATCATTTGCAAAAGTATAATTCAAATTAAAATTTGAGGCAGTCTTATTTGCATCATTCATGTTACTTAATTCATTCTCTCTTTGGTTCTATTTATTTGTGTATTATATTTCATATGCATATGAAAATTATTTGTCACAACTCAAAACCTATTTAAGCAAATACAATAAAATTTGTTTTTGACAAATAACACAATTAATCACTCCTTATACTTTTATACCTTTACAAATCACTGTTACTGAACATCATTTTTTTTACTACTAGATATATATATTGCCAATGCAGAAGGATTGCATGAGCTATTGTTCAGTTTCATATTTTAAAAAATGATGTGTGGACTGTTGAAATCTTTCAGGATGTACAGTTGCTTGCCACAGAGCCTAAATTATTTTAGTTAGATTTCTTGGTCCCACATGTTGGAAGAAGAGGAAAAAACATCAGCAAGTTTTTCCTTGACTCTTACAATATGTTGTGACATGTGTAAAAACAATCACACACATGTATAAACATACCCACACAAAACCAATAATAAAACATGTAAGGAAAAAGACTTATTTAAAAGTAACTGTTTTACTAATTTTAAGATAAGATATATATTTTCTTATAACTAAACTAAAATTGGGTGTTCTATTGTCCAAAGTAAAAACTGTTTAATAAGTAGTTTTCTAGATGTTATCAAAGAGGGAGATATATGTTAGCATGTTAATCTGCTTCTATATAGTAACTACTCTATATTTTCATTCAATAACTTAAAGATATAAGCATCACACACACAGAGAGACATAAATAACTTACATTTACTCCTGAAGTTTCATATACATAATATGAATGTTTATCCTATTTTAACAGGCCTGGCATGAATGAAACTATTCTTAATATTTTTCATTTATTCTTAATACTTTTGTCTCTCAATCTCATAATCAAAGAAGTAAAGGAGCCCAAAGAAATGGAAAATCTGGAAGAAGAAAGAGGCCCTTGCCAGAAAGGAAATGTATCTCTAAGAAAGAGATTCTATGCAGTTCTAATCACTTGGAAGGCAATGCTGCTGAATGCAACTGAAGGCCATGAAATGAAGGGTCAGAGGTGGGCAGGGCCACATCTGACTGTCACTGCTTAGATATGTATATCTCTAGGTTTATATTTAAAGTTTATTCTCACTTCAGCCCCCTTCTCTAGAGACTTGGTTTCAGTTTCTCTTGTGACTATAAAAACCCTAGCTTATTCTAAGTAAAGTGGAGCCTTGATGGGGACACAACTTGGCTTCCTGTTTTCTCTTTGCATTTCTAACTCTTTATTTCAGGTCCTTTGTTCCCTCCTGGCTGAGAGAAACCTGTTCTGACTGCAGATAGTTTCAGATGACACCTGAATGTGGACTCAGGTATGGAGGATTTATAAAGGACACACTGTCAAAAAGCAGAGCTCTGTCTAAAAATTCAGAAGGTAAGGATAAAAGGTCGTACACCATTCTGCATGGTAGGCAATTTTGATGCTAGCACTAGCCTTATTTTCATATTGTAGAAGTGTTGCCATGTAATAAGGGTATGGGGCTAAGTTGGATTGGCGCTGACCCAGTGTTTTAATTCACCTAGGTGTTGACAGTAAGTGTGGGTTTGAATGAGTTAAAAAGCAGCTATACATAGCCGGGTGGTGGTGGCGCACACCTTTGATCCCAGCACTTGGGAGGCAGAGGCAGGCGGATTTCTGAGTTCGAGGCCAGCCTGATCTACAGAGTGAGTTCCAGGACAGCCAGGGCTATACAGAGAAACCCTGTCTCAAAAAAACAAACAAACAAACAAATAGCAGCTATACAGAGTGCAAATAAGTTGCTTCAGGCAAGAGAAATCAGGGTGAAAAAAATGTGTTTCAGGGAACTAAAGTTCAAGAGATTCTGACGCAAAGACAGGAGAATAAAGGATGTTTTAAATGTAGAAGTATGAATCATTTTAAATATCATTGCTCTAAGAAATTAGGAGCCACAAACAGGCAGCAGTCAGGCACTGCCCCGAGAATCTGTCCTCGTTGTAGGAAAGGGAAGCATTAGGCCAGAGATTGTAGATTTATAAAAGGCTTTCAAGACAATACCTTGTCAGGGAAACAAGTGGAGGGGGCAGCCCCAGGCCCCCTTCCTAAAACAAGAGGCAGCGTATGGGGACATGAGGCTGCCACCCAGCCAAGGAAATCTCTTTGAACTTTTCAGGGCAACCCCAAGAAGTGCAGAATTGGACCTCT
>JADRCC010243222.1:0-10161 GCA_019843855.1 Hylomyscus alleni | reverse complement strand
AAGGGTAGGCGAACACGAACACTGGAGAGAACTGGGGCTTCCAAGGGCAAGCGAACACCAACGTTGGAGAGAACTGGGGCTTCCAAGGGTAGGTGAACACGTAGTGAGTAGTCCGTCTAGCTTGACTCCAAGGATGTTTGATATGAAAAGCTTCTGGGAAAAACAAGGTGAAGGGATGTAGTTAGCTCGACTTAGGAGTCTGGGAAGGGCCGGGCGGTGGTGGCGCACGCCTTTAATCCCAGCACTTGGGAGGCAGAGGCAGGAGGATTTCTGAGTTCGAGGCCAGCCTGGTCTACAGAGTGAGTTGCAGGACAGCCAGGGCTACACAGAGAAACTCTGTCTTGAAAAACAAACAAAAACAAAAAACAAAAAAACAAAAAACAAAAGAAAAAGGAGTCTGGGAAGGAAGGTTGGTTGGAAGATGTTCTGAGACACGGACAACGTCGTCCAAGAGAGAGGTTAGGAATGGAACTTGAGCAATCCCACTGTTTTGTTACTGGAGAGAGGAGGGGTATGAAAAGAAGTATGAAAAATGAAAGGCTGAGAAAACACATAGAATGCAGCTATTAACATAGTGCAGTGTCTCGTGTAAATATCTGACAGACGAGAAGTGTTTTTCCAACATCCACACTTGCCTCCCCTGACGACAGTCCATGGTTTCTCTGAGACGTTCAGAAGCCACAGACACGGTGCATGTGGTGCTGGGTTAGAGAACCTTGGCTTGGACCCTGGCATCCCCTTCAATCTGTTATGTGGTCTTGGGAAGTTGCTTAACACCTCTTACTGGTAAAATGGAGATAGAATGTTTACTCTACTTTAGACACAAATAGATGTCACAAACTTTGTGAAAATTAGACACAACAATGTAAAGTGTGCGGCATAGTATGTAGCATACAGTAAATGCTGGGCAGTTTCACTTTCCGTGGAAATATTAGGGAACAGCACTGAGAGCAACACAAAATTGAACACAACAGCGTGTGAGGATCTCACAAACAAAGAGGATTCATCTTATTTTGCAGAAATAAGCAAGTGAAGGAAAAATCAGACTTCCATTTTAATCACATTTCAATTGCTGTGAAGAGAAGCTGTGACCACGACAACCGGTGTAAGAGAAAACATTTAATCAGGACATACTTATGGTTTCAGAGGTTTAGTCGACGGTGGCATGCAGGCTGACAAGGAGTTGGAGAGGAGCTGAGAGTTCTACTTCCAGATATGCAGGCAGCAGGAAGAGAATGACATTGGGCCTGAACTTGTGCTTTTGAAACCGCAAAGCCCACCCCCAGTGACACGCTTCTTCCAACAAGGCCACACCTACCCCAACAAGGCCACACCTACCCCAACAAGGCCACACCCCCAATCCTTCTCAAGGAGTATCTCCCTTAGATGACTAAGCATTTAAGTACATGAGCCTCTTGGGGGCCCATTCTTAGAAAAACCACCACAATCAGGGTGGGGATCACCTAGGACCCTCAGTCCCAGGAACCTTGCCAGCTTTCCATCCACCCTGAAGCTTCTTCTAAAATACTGAGGTACACAAAAGGAGAAGAGAAGAGGCAAGGAGATGAGGGGGAGAAGAGAGGAGAGGAGATGAGGGGGAGAAGAGAGGAGAGGAGAGGAGGGGAGGGGAGGGGAGGGGAGGGGAGAGGGGTGGGAGAAAAGGGGAAGGGAGGAAAGGAAAAGGGAGGGGAGGGGAGGGGAGAGGAGGAGAGGAGGAAGCCATGCCTTCTGTAAACTGTATGAGCAGCTTGCAATGACAGGACATTCTGTGCTGTGTAATCTCCTCCATTTTTCTTCACCAAATGCAAAGCAGACATTCATCATTGCACAGATTATGTCATGTTCATGTTGCTGTAATCAAACACCTAACTGAAGCCACTTAGGGGAGGAGGGATTGATTTTAGCTCATGATCCCAGAGGGATCACTCCATCATGGTGAGAAAGGCATGCTATTAAGGCGGCTTGGATCATGGCAACAGGAGATTTTGTCTGCCACTTCTTATACCTCGGTGCATCGGGAAGGATATTGCTAAGGCCAGAACAGAAAGCAAATATTACCTCTAGAGCTCTCCGGCGATCCACTTCTTAGCTGTCATAGGCCCAAGGGCTCTGCAGCATCCCACAGTGCACCTGGCTGAGGACAAAGAGTTTAAACACTGTATCCTGTGGGGACATTTCAGATTCAAACCATAACACAGACACTTACAGTTATTAATGTAGAGTTATATGTGTTAGGAACATGAGCAAACACTGCACAAAGATCTTGTCCCCACAAAAGGGTCACTATAACAGGAAAAGATAAAACTGGCCAGAGCTGTTAAACACATCTTAAAATAGACTTGCAAAATAAACTCCCAGAGTATGAGGTGAGTTTAAAATCCTGACGGTATCTGGACAGACGCTTTATAAACTCCCAACCTTGTGAAACTGACTCTGAATCCCTGGCTCTCTGTCCATACCTTGGGCTCTGACCTGGGGCTCTACCCTTCTGTATCTCTGTGGTTTGGGAGCAGTTATCTCTCCCTGTGCCATTGTTATGTCTACTGGGAATAAACTGAGCTCATCAACACATTAGCATCAGTCATGAGGAATTTGACATGGTTTGGGAAGGAGGGGGAGAGATGTTGATAAGCATGGTTGTTTGAACACTCAGGAGATAGATAAAAACAGATAAGTGAGAATGAGTCATTGCCTGAGACAATGATTTGGTATTTTACCAATAATGAATGCTAAATTGTTCCAATGCCATAGCTTAATATTTCTCTAGGTGATTGTGTGTGTGTGTGTGTGTGTGTGTGTGTGTGTGACATCAGTAATTGTCATAGGATTTATCTTCCACTGGCTCCAGGTGACACCTTGCTCCTAGAAACAGCATTATACGTGGCAACAGCTTAGATCACTGCAATCACACTGGCGCCTGGTGCTAGGGTAGGATATGGGCGATGTCTTATTTTGTTTTCCAAATAGCCCAGCTTATTTCAGTCTGCAGCTGTGACTGAGAACTGTCTTAGAGGAAAGAGACAGTTTCAGAATCCAAATCAGTGGTCACCAAACCCTTTTCCTCGCAGCTGCTAGCTACATAGGGTGCCTCAGTCCTCAGAATAATGCCTGAGCTTTTCTGTCACGTCACTAAAAGCTGACTTCAATTTCTTTTGCTCCCATTTAGCAAAATGAAAGGAAAGAGGAGAAAACAAAAACTTTTGTTCTGTACACCCAACCAGTATTTACTGAGCATCTGCTCCAGGACAGCGTTGTCTTTAGTGTGAAGGTTATGGTGGTGAGCTTTATATGTGGGAAGGGGACTTGTGCCCTAGCAGTTGCTTAACGGATTGATTCATGTTTTATGTGGTTCAAGTTCAAAGTACAACCTGTAACTGGTTAGAATCAATTTGTGGATTTATTTTGGTTTTGAGAGATGAGCTCACTATGTTGCCCAGGCTTAAATTTATAATCCTCCTGCCTTAACAACCTAAGAGCTGGGTTTCAGGTATGTATCACTGTGCCTGAAAACTTGTGGGTTCTCTAGATAAAATTGTCTTCTCAACTTTTTACTTGTAGTAAAGTACATACAACAACTACAATCTTAGCATTTCTTCAACCTGAAGAGGTTAGTCATACCCAAGAAAATGCAAAGAATAAGTAATCCAACACTTCAAAAATGGGAAAATAAACCCCACAGCATAACAACAAAATAACAAGAGTCAACGGTTAGTGCTCATTGACAACTCTCAACACTAATAGTCTCAACTCCCCAGTTAACAAAACACAGACTAATAGATTGGATTAAAAAATGGAATCCTTCCACTGCATGCAAGAATCATGCCTCACATCAAGGATAAACCTCACCTCAGGGTAAAAGAAAGGATGGTGTCTTAGAGGGGGGCACCATGACCACAGCAACTCTTCCATTTAATTGGTGCTGCCTTACAGTTTCAGAGGTTTGGTCCATTACTGCCATGTGCCATGGTTGGACATGGCATCATGTGGAAGACATGGTATTGGAAGAGGAGCTGAGAGTTCTACTTGATCCACAGGGAGCAAGAAACTGTAGACCACACTGGATGTAGCTTAAACACGTAAGACCTCAACGCCCATCTCCACAGTGGCACACTTCCTCAAACAAGTCCACACCTACTCCAACAAAGACACACCTCCTAATGGTGTCACTGCCTATAGCCAACACATAAACCTAGATACTCGAACACATGGATCTATAAGGGTCATTCCTATTCAAACCAACACAGATGGGAAAGTTTATTCTAAGGAAAAGGATCCAAGAAGTATGGCAGGGTAGCCATTTTAATATTTGACAAAATAGACTTCAAACCAAAACTAGTCAGAGGAGATATGAAAGGACAGTACATACATACGCATTAGAGGAAAATCTACCATGAGGATACTGCAAATTCTAAAACATTAATGCACAAGATATAAAGTCACTCAAGTTCATAAAAAGAAACATTGCTCCAGTGAAATATCATGTATTGACCCTAACGCAGTGATACTGGCTGACTTCAGTACCTGACTCTTACCAATAGACAGGTAATCCACACAAAAACCAAACAGAAAAATGCTAGAATTACATAATTTCATTAAAGGGCCCTAGCAGATATTTAACAGAACATTTCATCCAAACACATGCTAAAATCCCCCAGAGCTCCAAGGGACTCAACCACCAACCAGAGTACACATGGAGGGACCATGGCTCCAGCTGCATATGTAGCAGAGGATGCCTTTATCTGGCATCAATGCGAGGCGAGGCCCTTGGCCTTGTGGAGGCTTAATGTCCCAGTGTAGGGGAATGCTAGAGCGGTGAGGTAGGAGTGAGTGGATGGGGAGCACCCTCATAGAAGCAGGGGGAGGGGAATGGGATAGGGGGTTTGTGGAGGGAAAACCAGGAAAGGGGATAACATTTGAAATGTAAATAAATAAAATAACCAATGGAAAAACATCTAGAAACATAAAGTTATAGAAAAGCAAAGTACAACACGATCGACCTCATATAATGGCTATTATGTGTTCATTCAAGGAAGATTTGTTGTTCTCAACAAATATTAGTGACTTTCTGGGGTCAAGCTTTCTTCCCAGCATTTTAAACCAAGACATTTGAAAAAGCCTTTTGGATGCTGTGTGTTCAGCCTTGAAATTATCTCCTGGCATGCTGCTTCCAAAAGCCCTTGGTACTGAATCTGAAGAGACGTTTCAATGGACAGCCATTTAGAACTTTCAGAGGACATGAACATTTGAATAAATCATTGACCCAAACAAGAAATGTGTCCACATTAATTTAAGCACATCAGGAATCAGCAGTGAATTGGGGTACAGTGGAATATGCCAAGATCTTTGCTCCAAGAGCAGAATAAATCACGTTTCTGACCCCATCTAAAAATTAACACTCCACAAGACTCCCTTCTTATCACTCAAAGAAGAAGAATAAACTGATGTGAAATTTACGATCTAGCCTCCCCAAATCATGTTTGCTTTCTGTTCCTCTACAAAATATAGACTTTTGAGGTCACCATTCAAAACACCATTCTACTGAGTGATAAGAATGAACAAAACTTTAAATGTTAATTGCTCATAGTCTCTAATAGTAAAACAAGATTCATCCTTTTGAAGGATCTATTTTTGCACTACTTGTGATTTAAGCCATGATAGCAAACATTAAAATATCTTCATATGGGTGATGCTATATGGATATGCACTTTGTAAACAATCAACTATGTTTCATATGTATGCTACACCTCAATAAAATGTATTTTAAAACAGATTGCATAAAGAAGTATATAATAATCATGGAAAATATTTACAGGTTTTATCACAAGCCAAAAATGAGTTTTCCTAATAATACAGAGTTTGTAGATGTGCCCTTACCCGAGCCTTGAGTGTGCTCAAACAGACCTGTTTTGCCACAGTGAGCTAGCCCACCTAGGGTGGAATCTTCAGACCTAGGTAAAGTCTATGGTCCTGCCACTTCTGCAGCTTCCTGCAAGCCACTACCTGCTGAGCGGCTGAGCTTGTCTTCCGGATGAGATTCTGGCAAAGTGGGGGATGGGTTCCCCCCTTTAAATTCAGACCTTAGAATTAAACATGGAGTTTTGATCAGAGGACTTTGTCTTGGCTCATTATTTCTCTCGACGTCCTTCCCATCCATCCCCAGCTTTGCTTTCAGGAACCCGGTAACCCATGGCCACTGACGGCTACAGTAAGATTAAAAACGGAAAGGGCCCACAACACTAGAAAAAATAAATATCCAGAGAAGCTGAACTTGTTTGCAGTGAGATGGCTCAGTGAAGTAACCGCACTTCCTGCCAGGTGACCTGAGTTAAATCTCTGCAACCCACCTGGGGGAAGGAAGACTCCACAGCCGTCCTCTCACCCCCACAGGCACAGTTACACTTCACAGGGGGAGACTGAGCCATGAACTGGTAAGATCATGGTCAACCTTCTTTAAAAAGGAAATACAAAGACGATCTGATTGAAATGCCTTTTTCGTCTACCAGACGGCCAAAATTATGGCAGGATCAACATCAACAGACCCATGCCTGTTATAGGGTAAGAAAAACTGTTATATTATAGGGTGCCACTTTCACCAAAGAATGACTACCACATTGGTAAGTGGACTTTCTTTGGCTCAGTGAACGCCCTTCTAAAAATTGAAGTATTAGAAAATTGACACACATGCCAGGGTATTTATTTATGGTAGCAATTCTTGCAAGTGCTTATGGTGGAAAACCACCTAAATCTGATAGTGATGAGCTCTTAGATAATGGCACAGTCCGAAATTATATCAACCCTAGAAAGGAATGGGGGTGTTCTTAGGAACTGATAAGAAGTTATCTTCAAGATATATTGTTGTCTGAAAATAGTAACAAAGTGCAATGGCAGTGTGTGCAGTTAACTATCGTGTACAAAATACAGAGATGAGATATATTAGTATTTGCTGGGTGTATACAAAATATTCTTAGAGAGATATCCCAGAAATTTTTTATTATTGACATCTCCAGAAAGGGCCACTGGTTTGTGTGGGTGCCAGGGCTAAAGGTGGGGCTTTTCTTTAAATTGCTTCTGTACGTTTTGAATATTATACTAAGTGAATTTATTTATAAAATGATAGGTTTTTTTTTTTTAATATGTTCCCAGGTTCTATCTTTCCAAGTGAATCTGAGACACCTTCCAGAACAGAATGAATCTGAACCACAGAGGATGCACAGGATGGGGGGAGGGATGGTGGTGGGGGTGGAGGGGGGCGGGGAGGGGGATGGTGGTGGAGGTGGAGGGGGGGTTGATTTCTTCTGCCTTAAGGGACATGCAGGGTGGAGATGTGGAACAATATTAATTTCTTCAAATAATCCTCAGAACCAGTTACAGAATATGGTCACTCAGATTCTAACTCAATCTCATATTCACTGGGGTTTTGCTCATCTTTCTGAATAATGTTCTTTCTCAAATACTTCTATTCATAGCACACAAAAGACAGTTTTTATATTAAGACAAATTAGCTTGCTGGGTTTGTGTCATGTCTTATTTAGGGTGTTCAGCATCACGTTGATAAGCCTCGGAAAATTATCCAAACTAGGTTTGGCAGTAAATTATCAAATGGCACGGCTGGACTGCCATTTGATGAACTGTCCAACACAAAAATTAAACACATTAAAGTGCTGAGTTAAGTCTGACCACATGAGCAACAGCCTTAAGCAGGCCCCAGGGCTAAGAAACTTACTGGGGGGAGGGGGAGAGGAGTACTCGTCTTTCCCACAGGATAGAGTGGTTGTTTTGCGATCATTTGGATTCACACGAACAAACAAAGCTGACACTCTTCAGTTTCTCTTCTTATGGAAGACGACTGAGGGTTCGCTCTGCATCAGGAACTTTGACTACGAGAACTTTATCACTGTAATTATCTCTATTTTCTAAAGAAGAAGCAAAGACCCAAACAGAATCGTACAGAGTCAGAGCTGCTACAGCAATGATTCGGACAATTTCAAGTCAACACCCAGTGTAAGAAGCCTGTGTTCGATGCCGTCAACGGAGCATAAAGCACTGTCTTCAGGATGGAATCTAGGAGTTTGCACATCCCTTGAGAGATTCATGTTCACTTATCATCCTCTATTAACCAGAAATATGCCGTGGCCCTTCTCTATTCAAAGAAATTAATTAAGCCTGGTGGTGGTGGCGCACGCCTTTAATCCCAGCACTTGGGAGGCAGAGGCAGGCAGATTTCTGAGTTCGAGGCCAACCTGGTCTACAGAGTGAGTTCCAGGACAGCCAGGGCTATACAGAGAAACCCTGTCTCGAAAAACCAAAAAAAAAAAAAAAAAAAAAAAAAAAAAAAAAAAAAAACCTAACCAAAGAAATTAATTAATTAGGATTTTTGAGACAGGGTCTGCCTCCATCATTCAGACTGGCTCCAGACTCCCTATGTAGTCCAGGCTAGACTCAGATTCACGGAACTCCTGAGTCAGCTCCCTAAAGACTGGTGTTGTAGATGTAAACCACATGGACATTATGAAAATAGCATCCCTGATTAAAATGTTAAAGTGTTTACTTTGTGCCTACTTTTCTTGATGACATTCAAGTTTGTATTCTTAGCTGTATTATAGTGCACAGGAAGAAAATGTGGCTGCATTTTTCATAGAGTATATCACCTGGAAGCACAAAATATACATTAGTTGCTTTTGGATGACATGGCCCGGGTATTGAACATTTTTCCTCCTGTAATTTATGGAATTTTCCCCCCCTTGGTTACAACCAACAGTACATAGAAGGATATGTTATGACTGTATATGTATCATATGTCTTACTAAATATATCCCTAGGCTTAGCATGTACTCGTAATTTTGGTACAATTCAGTTACATAAGTATTTGTCTGTTTTGTTATAAAAATACTTACAGGTTCTGGGGAGAAGTATGAGGACCACTTGTACTTAGGTCGCCGGTGCCTACTAAGAGTTGGCTACAGCCGCCAGTATTGGCAACCCTAAGAGTTGGCTACAGCAGCCGGTATTGGCAACCCTAATTCTGGAGCAGTAGAAATAGGTCATAGGTCATCAGCTAGGTTCCTAACCAAACTAATACATTCTGGGTTCAGTGAGAGGTTTTGTCCCCCAGAATAAGTTGGAGAGCAATTGAGGAAGACCTCCACGTTAACCTCTGACTCTATGTGCTTGCACACATATGTGTGTGTACCTACATGTACACAGCAACATAAACATACGCAGACACTACACTCAGACAGAAATGACAAACTTGTTAGAAATCTGAGGATATAAATCTTTTAGAACTTCATATAAAGTTACCACATTTGATAAATATTATCTCAAGGTAAATTTTTTTTCTTCTTTGGTTTGTAGGTGTGAGAATTTTAGTCTATGTATAAATTATACTCCGCTCTCTCTTACAATTGATATACAAAACAGTAGCACCCTCCAGACTCCACTGTATGCTTTTATAGTAATTGCTTTCTATAAACAATTGAATTTCTTTACATATTTCTTTATTTGAAATATGTATTCTATTCACTACTCCTTCGTAGCTATAGGAAGGCTTTATATCATATTATAATCAGTCACATAAAGTTGTAATAGCTTTACAGAACATAGGTTTATTAGCTAAGTTCCTTTGGATTAGAATCTCCCTGTGAGATAGCTAGATCCTCTGTTCAGGGTCTCCTCGGTCTCACCCAACTGGAATTAAAGTGTTGGTAGGGAGTGATGTTGGCTGATATTCAGAGCCATACTCCCAGCTCATTTCAGGTTCTGAGGACCAAGGACCTCAGGGTTGAGAGAACCTCCCTCTTCAGAAGCATTTCTCAGCATGGCTGTCTGCCTGTCTGCCGCCTTCTGTCTGTGGACTCCCCAGGTCCAGCCTAGTCCTTCTAAGATATGTTCCCACTGACTAATTCACAGTCCACAGAATTAAAAACCTCAGCTGCATCTGTAATCTCCCTCGTCCTGTAATAAAACAGTCATCATTATGACACCTGAACTACATCCATAGATTCAGACCAAATACAGGGGAGGACATCAGGCTGGCAGGGAGCCCTAGATCAGGGCTAAACCTTGAGAGCTATCTTGGAATTCTGCCACAGATATCCAGAGAAAAGCTCTCTAAAATGTCAGTGTGTGTGTGTGTGTGTGTGTGTGTGTGTGTGTGTGTGT
>JADRCC010243206.1:0-18597 GCA_019843855.1 Hylomyscus alleni | reverse complement strand
TTTTTTTTTTTTTTTTTTTTTTTTTACCGTGTTGCACTCATGGGGATCTGTGGTGCTGTGCTCAGCAGCAGTGACAGATGACACCTTCACCTCCTCCTGAGGGTACAGGCTTTTCCAGGAAAACACCTGTTCCTTCACTAGAATGACTGCAAGTTGATGGGTTTCCTGGTAGATATTAAGTTGAGGAAATTTCCATTTTATTTTTATGGGAGTCTTTGCCACAGATAGATGCTAAATTTCGTTAAATATTTTTTTGTTGCAGGATGACACTTTTTTAAAAATTAACTTTTAAAAACAAAATATTGAACCAGCCTTGCATCCTGGAATGAATTCTACTTGGTCATGGTATATATATATTTTTATATATGGCTGAATTATAGTTGGTAATGTATATTTATATACAAATAATATAGTGAGAGAAAGATAGGGAGAGAGAAGGAGAGGGGGAGGGGGAAGGGGAAGGGGGAGAAGGAGAGGGAGGGAGAGGGAGGGAGGGAGGGAGAGAGAGAGAGAGAGAGAGAGAGAGAGAGAGAGAGAGAGAGAGAGAGAGAGAGAGAGAGAAAGAGAGGAGACAGTCTTAGAATCTCAGCTATCCTAGAATGACTTTGTACTTACTGTGTAGCTAAAGGTGACTTTTGAACTCTCCCTCTCCAGTGGCCACCACCATGCACCATTTATGCAGTGTTAGGAATGGAACTGAGGACTCTACCAAGTGAGCTGTAGCCCCAGCCCTATTTGTGAATATTTTTCAAAGATTTCCCTTCAGGAAATTCATGTTCAGCCGTTAGTTTTGTGTACATCTAATACTGATACCAGGGTTCTTCACAAAACTTTATTTTTCTGTTGTTGATACCAGTGTTCTTACTGAGGGCTTCATTCAGTGAATTGGGACATATTCTCTCTTCTTCTGTTTTCGAGGACATATTATGCAGAGTTGTAATTATTAATTTTTCTCTTACAAATATTTGAAAACATTTTTGATAGTTTCATATATGCTTTTAATGTATGCTGGTTTTATTCACCCTCTCTTACCCACTCTCACTTCTATTCTCCTTTAAATTTTTCATGCAATTCCCAGTGAAATCAGGTGTGTCCAGAGGCCTTTTTTTTCATACAAAACTGGGTTTTAAAACTAGGAATTAAACTTCCTAATAGGTATAGGAAATTATCCAAATTACCTATTCACAATGGGCATGTTATAATTTCATTTCTTGATGAATTGGCTTATTTCATTCTTACTATGAAATATACATGTGTGTTTTACGATAGCTGCTGCCTGTGTTGTCTGTGCTGATGCCTCCTGCCTTGTCTGTGGAGTATGTTGTCTGTGTGGTCTATGCTGATGCCTTCTGTATTGTCCATAGGGTGTCTGTGTGGTCTGTGCTGATGCCTCAACACTTTTCTTTGTATGGGTTATAGTATTATAACTGCCATGTATGCAGTGTATACTGCTCAAATCAGGATGATTAACACTTCTACCTTTTCTTGTTATTGTTTCCATATATTAGTCACCTTCAACACCTTCTCTAGTTATTTTGAAACATATGATTACTTGTAGAATATAATTGTTCTATTGTGCTGTATACCTCTAAGGTTGTTTCCCTCTTGTGCAATGTCCTAACATCTGTTATCCATCCTATGATTACCTTTTCTCTTCCCTTCATAGCCTGGATTCTTGATACTCCCATTCTAGTATGTGCTCCTATGCAATCTACTTCTTAAGTTCTACAAATGAGACTATGTGGAATTTTTCTTTCTGTGCCTGACTTATTTCCCCTCATATGATGGCCTCCAGATCCTCCTGATTTGCCTATGTGTTTGGAAAATTTGATGTCTACTTTCAAGCTTCTGGAGATAGGAATATAGAGTTTGAGATTCTTATTAATTGCAATGTACACATTGAGCACTATGGATTCTCAGGAGCAATTGAAAAGAATGTGTTGTGCGGTTGCTCGGTGGGATGAAGTACAGAGTTGCCCCTTCCTGTCAGCCTGTCAGGTTTTTCATGCTCTTTGCTGCTCTTGTTTGTGCATGTATCAGGATTGCTATCTACTGTTACCACAGCCATCTTGATTGTCTTGGATTTATGTTGTAGAACGTGTCTTGCATCATTTCTATTTTCTACCCGCCTGTGGCATTGTATTGGAACTAAATTTTTGTCCTCATATGTTTTTTTTTTTTTTTAAAGAACCTGATCTATTTTTTAGTTGCTATATTTCTGACCATTTACATTTAATGGAATTACTGCATGCAAGGGATTATGTTAATTCTTTGGGGTTCTGCTTTCTTTTCCTTCCTTTTTGTGGGTTATGTGAATCTTTACACAGAGTCTCATTTTAGCTTATCTGCATTAAGTAGTATTTTTGAGTTCATCTGTTGCATAACTGTTTGCTCTAGGCACTGTACACACTGACTTTATTACCACTTACTATGGAACTTGTTTTAGTAGAATATATACTTTATTATTTTATGATCCTCTGCCCTCCCCACTTGTAATTGCCAAGTATTTCCTCTACATGCATTTAGAGTCTTATCAGATGTGCTACAGTTTTTAAAAATGTGATTGCCAAATAAATTTAGAAAAATTGAGAAGGGGGAATATTGCACATTTCTGCTCATTATATGCATTTTCCCTTCCTGCTTCACAGTCCTGCTACTTTAATTATTTCTTTTTTTTGAAGAGGTTACTTTATGCATTTATTATTATTGTATTATGTGCATGTATGTGTATAATGTATGTATGTGAGGTTGGTACATATGCCATAATGCACACTTGGAGGTCAGAGGACAACATCGTGAAGTTGTTTTTCTCCTTGCATCTTGCTGTTGCTATAGTGAAACACTCTGACCAAAAGCAACTTGGAGAGGAACGGGTTTATTTGGCTTACACACTCAGGTCACAGAGAAAGTGTGAGGGAAAGTCTTCGATTAGTGAGAGAAGTCAGGGCAGGGACTTGAAGCAGAAATCATGGAGGAACACAAGTTTCTGGCTCACTTACAGGCTCATACTTAGTGCCTTTGGCCTTCTAGCATCACTTAACAAGCAAGACACTTTCCTACAGACGTGCCCATCTGACCTGGTGATCGATCCTTCAGCTGAGACTCCCTTCGTAGGTGACTGTAGGCTGTGTCAAGTTGACAGTCAAAGCTGAGTAAGACAGGTGGGTTCTGGCGATTAACTCAAGTCATGGGGTCTGTTCCTGCAGAGCCATCTTGCTGGCCCTACTCTGGCCACCTTGACAACAGGTCTGCTGCTGATGGATCCATAGGAGTGCTCTGCTTTGTTCTTCCCCCACACAGAGCATTTGGCAGTCCCCTCTGTCTTCACTTGCTAAGTCCTGGGCTGCCTTCTTTTGACTCCATGATTTTTGGTTTGTTTTTGTTTTTGTTTTTGTTTTTTTTTTTTTCGAGACAGGGTTTCTCTGTGTAGTCCTGACTGTCCTGGAACTCACTCTGTAGACCAGGCTGGCCTTGAACTCCGAAATCCTCCTTCCTCTGCCTCCCAAGTGCTGGGATTAAAGGCATGCGCCACACTGCCCAGTGACTCCATGGTTCTTGATGAGAAGTTCAACATTTTTTTTTTCATGGTCCCTGCCTTATATTTATATTGTGTTTCTCAATTTGTTTGCAAGACTTTTCTATTGGCATTATTTTTCCATTGGCATCATTAATAATGATGTAGCTTGATGTGAACTTTCATGGGCTTATCCTCTCCTCTTTTCCCTCCCCCTTTTCTTCTGCCTTCCTTTTTTTTTTTCTTCACTTTCAAAACAGGAACCAATATAACCTACTCTAGCCTAGTATACACTATATAGTCAAGGCTGGCCTTGAATTTCTGATCTTCCTGCCTTCAACACTTCGGTGCTGGAGTTTTAGATATGCACCATCACTCCCGGATAACTCTTGTTTTTTAGTGCTGCCTCCATCGGGAAGGTGGGCATGAGCCTTGCCTTACTTCCTTTAAGGAGAGCTAGAGTTCATGGCCTCTACAGATTCCCAACCTGGAGAAGCCTCTGTCTCTACTGGAAGGTATGGGAGTCTGGTCCTCCATATGCCTTGCCCCGACAGAGTGGCAGCCTGCTTCTACTTATCTTCTGATAATAATAGCCCGGAGGACGGGAATGGATGTACTGAGGCTGCCTGGTGACTGGAGGCCCAGGCTCCCTGAGATAGCCTAACTGGTACTGGAGGGAAGGAGAGGATCCTTAATGCCAGTGGTTATCTCTCTCTCCCCACCTCTCTGCCTGGAGAGCTAGGGGCCCTGGTACAGCCACTCAGGCTAGAAATCCATGCTCTCACCTGGCCTTGCTGCTGGGGGGAGGTAGGGACTGGTTCTGTGTGTCTGGTCAGAGTTGCTAAAATGTCCTTTGACTGAGAGAGGGCTTTGGTTTGGGACTTCCCCCATCCCACTAGTCTTCAGGATGACTCACAGGAGTGCATATGAGGGGTACTCTCAGAAAGATTCGTGACAATTGCTCCCAGGAGCCATGGGTCAGGGTTATACATGCAGGAGCATGGATGACTTCAAGGCAGCTGCCCCACTGGAAAGCCCCACACCCAGCATGACTGATGACCGAGAGAGCTGCATCCCACAGGCTCCTTGTACAGTTGCAGGCAGCTCCACTGAAGAGTCCCTTCTCCCCAGCACTGTCACTGTTCATAAAGCCTTGGTCGGACCTTTGTGTGTCTTTTAACTTCCTCAGCTTTGATTTTCTTAGCCCTGAGTACCTTGGATCCCTCTTCCCTCCGTGAGGAAATAGTTGCACAACAAACATGTGTAGGGGTCAATGAGGCAAAAGACCAGGACACTCACTGGTGTCCTGGCCTGGCCCAGAATCCTGTTTGATTTGTGTCTGGCATCTGCGGCTCAGCTGCACTGGGGAAGGGGACCAGCTTAACTACTCCATGTGTGTAAAGAAAAAGGCTGATTGTTGGTTTTTAAGCTCAGAAAAAAACAAGGTTTGCGGAGAGTTGGACCCTGTATCCAGTGCGGTCCTACCTGACTGTGCCCTGGTTCTTGTCTTTACAGGTCTAGAAGCTTCTCCACTCTCCTCACCATCCAGAGTGCAGGCTGTGGTTGCTCTAGTGAGCCTTCCTGTGGGACCTGGTGTGCTGACACCTCTGGTGAGTGGGAACCTGGCTCCCTTGTCCTGTCATAGGCATGGTGCTGATATTGCTCAAGACAAAACCATAAACCTGCCCAAAACATTCTTAGATTGTTCCTGTGATGTGTGTGTGTGTGTGTGTGTGTGTGCACATGTGTGTGTCTATGTGTGCATGTTTGTGTGTATGTGGTGTGTGTGAATGTGCACACACATGCATGTGTATGTGTGTGTGTTAAATCTACAGTGTGGCTTTCTCTTTTTTAAAAAAAGAATAAGCTATATGTGTATGGAGTGTGTGTATACAGGTACACATCTATATGTGTATGGAGTATGTGTGTGTACAGGTACACATATGTATATACACATGTGGTCCATGTTGGACATCCTCCCCTCTTGTTTTCCAGCATATGTTTGGAAGTAGGGCCTCTCACTAAGCCTGGAGCACAGACTGGCTTCCTCTGCCCTCCATCACCAGCTTTGTAGATGCGTGCTGCCTTGCCTGCACAGCTTTACGTGGGTGCTGGGGATCTGAACTCAGGTCCTCAGGCCTGGGCAGCAGGCACTTTTATCTTTTGAGCCAGCTCCCAGCCCCCTATTGTATGGCTTTCAGTTGTCTCCTTTGTAATGACTGTTGGGTCACAATGTCAATAGGTCAGCCATGCCCATGAGAGATGATCTTGAACATTTCACTTTCCCAAAGCATTCTGGTTCACTTCAAGCCATGTTCTCTACCGGTAGGCGTCTCAAACACCTGCCAGTGCTTCGTCAGCCTATAGGGTGTGCCCAAACTTGGGATGTGCTTCATGCTTGGGATGGTCCTTTCAGGAGGGAGGGAGAAGTAGATGAAGAAGGGTGGGGCTGGCAGTGCCTCTGTGTCTTGGAGGGTGGGTACGGGGTCCAGTGTCTTGTTTCTATTCAGGGGCCAACTGTGGCTTCAGGCTGGAGCCTGCCCACTGCCTTTTCCAGAGATAATACTTTAGTCTGTTGATTGTGCTAGAATACACACAGCACAAACTTCCCATGTAGCAGTTTCCACTGGATAGTTTGATGACTTTGTCATGTGGTCATTACCAGTGGCTTCTCAGAAGGAGGCTCTGCCCCATTGAGCACTCCTTCCCTCCACCTGCAGACTTTCCATGAATATGGGCCTGACTGGGGACTGACACATGGAATCAGCTCTGACCAGGGTGTGGTGTCTGCTCCATGTTGGAGTGTGTGTCCGAGCATCAGTTCTTCATATGGGGGTCATTTTGTGTTTGGGGAGGCATATTGCATTGTGTCATGTAGGTGGATGCTTTCCTTTCTCTTGGGTAGATGCTTTGCAGTGGGTGCTATGGGACTTTTGAACTTCCATGAGGTGGGCAATGATTGGCATCCTAGAGGATGTTCAGAGCTGTCCCATCATGGTATGGAAGGACTTCATTTGGCCATTAGCAGCAGGCCCATTGTGGTATCTGTGGGAGATCCACCCACCTCTTTGTCCTGAGAAATTTGAGATCTGGGAGCCTGAGGTTGGGTTTCTGCTTACAGAACCTTACAGTGGTTTCTGCTGAATCACTTCGTGTGCACAGGGCTGGGTGTACAATCAGGTGTGGCTGGGCTGTGCCTGGGGAGACAGCAGCTGGATGTTATCATCATTTTAGTCAGGGTCTTGGGTCCTTGACTTTCTTGCTGGAGAGAGAATGAGTCACCCCAAGGTTCTGTGGGACCTAGGCTCGTGTTCAGCACTTCCTCACGTGTGTGCCAGGGAACTGTAATTGGGAAAGCTGGTCTTTGTTGGTCTCACCTGTTGGTTCCAGGCCTGTGACACATGTAGGACCTGCTAGGAGATGAAGCCTGGAGGACCCAAGATTGGATGGAGTGTGGACAGGGAATGTGGCCATCTTCCTAGGAGTTTGGCTTCAGCAAGTAGGGGATACTCTTCCATCTTCATGCTGTCTATGCAGTGTGAACAAAATCAGGTCACTCTGTCCTCTTGCTGCCTCGAGCCTGGTCTGTCATTAGCTACCATGGGAGCCAACGGTCCTCTCTTGGTGAGTGCTATTTAGTTGCATGTCAATGACTGAGCTCAAGGACCTACCAAAGCTGATGAACCATCTTTGTCATCTCTGAGATTGCTTTGGGGAACCTGCCACCAGAAGCATGTGACAGGTTAGCAGATGGTCCCAAACCCACACAATCCTGATCCCTTGATCTTGTGTGGCCCCAAAGGAGCTGGCAACATGACAGAGTTGATAGCCTTGTGTATAGGAGATGGCCTGGACACTCTTGCTAGTCTAGTGTTGTCAGAGCCCTTGTATGGGGGTGGAGGGAAGCTTAAAGATGGAGGAGACAATGCCTCATGAAGCCAAGGCAGAGCCTGGAGAGATGCAGCCATGGGGGCAGGTGGGTAAAGTGCTTATTGTGAAAGCCGAGGGACCTGGGTTTGATCCTCAGAACCCACATAAAGGTAGAAGAAGAGGACAGACTCCATCACAGTTCTCTGACCTCCACATGTGTGACATACATACATCTTACATACACACGATGATGATGATGATGATGGTGATGATGATGATGATGATGGAGGTGGAGGTGGAGGAGGTGGGAGAGGAAGAAGAGGAGAAAGAGGAGGAAGAGGAGGAAGGAGAGGAGGAAGAAGAAGAGGAGGAGGAGGAAGAAGAGGAAGGAGAGAAGGAGGAGGAGGAAGAAGAGAAGAAGGAGGAAGAAGAAGAGGAGAAAGAAGAGGAGGAAGAGGAGGAGAAGGAGGAGGCGGAAGAAGAGGAGGAGGAGAAGGAGAAGAAGAGGAGGAGGAAGAAGAGAGATGCCATGACTCAGGAATGTCTGAAGCCACAGGTGCTGAGAGAGGGACTTTCTTCTGGGGTTTGATGGCCCGGAAGAGTGCAGTATTGCTCACATAGATCCAGCTGGGGATCCTGATTTGTTGACATTGGCTTCCAAGAGCAAATCTCTGTTGCTCGAGACCAGGCTTTTGTACTCTGTGGAATGGCTGTAGGGGACCCGCACAGGGTAAGATGGGCTCTTTTTCAAGCCTCTGGCTTTCACTCAGCAAGAAGACAGGTGTGAGCATCCATTTCTGAGGGCTCAGATGCCCTCGACAGCACACTGGTTACTGTGGGAATGTCTGGTAGCAGTTTCCTAGGTGGGCAGCAAGGTGGCAGGCAGCACTGTCCTGTGATCTTTGGGATACTGAGGCTGTAGAAATGGCTAGCTTTTGTGAACAGAGTGCATGAGGTAGGAAGTTGGTGAAAGGGCCTGGCTCGAGGCAATATGTTGGAGATACAGGAAGATACTTGATAACCTACTGTGAATTCTGCTTGAGCATACACTGGAATACTGTACCTGCACACTCATGTGCATGAAACATACACACACACACACACACACACACACACACACACCAGGCCCAGAGAAGTTGGTCTGGAGTCTATGACATGATGTACATCAAACCTTCAGTATGAGGGATTCTCAGAGCATGTTGCAGGAGTCAAAGGTAAGGCAGGAAGGTGGACAAGAAACCACCAGGCCATCACCTATCCCAGGAACAGCGGGGCCAGTTTTGACTGTATGGTCCACGAGTCTAGAATTCTCTGGACCACAGCCTTCTACCTGCACAATAGCAGCTTAATGTTTTCACTGGGTAGAGTAAAATGCAACTCGAGTCGACATCAGCACCGTGAACTGCAGCTTTAAGAAAGTGTGTCTTGTTAAACCTGAAATGTCACGGTGGGGATCAGACTCAAGTGCACAGGAAGGTGGCAACAGTAACTGAAGGTGGGCAGAAGAGAGCCGGTGCAGGGGATGTGCAGCCTGCAGTATGGATTGAGCCCTCAGCTTTGAGAGCCTGTGGAGGTAAAGTGGGGTTCACAGCCACTTCCTCAGAAGTCCTGCCCTAGGAGAGGCACACCAGAGATGGATGGGATCCAACAGCAAAGGTGACCTAGCTTTCAGAGCCTTGGTAAACAGTGTATACTGTCCAGCAGCTTTGCCTCCAGGAGATGGGGTACAGGAGAGATGTGAGCAGCCACCATACACTGGACCAGGAGATGCCACTGGAATAGCCTGGGTCACTGTAGAAGGTAAGATGGCCACATGGATACCATACCTCATCAGGTAGGATTCTGATCACCTGAGCTCCACATGGTGGCCAGCCACCCTGTCTAGGACAAGCAGAGCCATAGCCAAAGCTGCAGGCATCCACACTGCTGTGAGCAGAATCATCGACATGAGGGATGATTAGAGAAGTCAACAGAAGACTAAGCAGGTAGCCTCTGGCTAGGAAAACAAGACTTTACTTGAATGGGTAGGGGCATAGTTTTATCTTTTAGGGTTATTTTTCTTAGCAATTTACAAATTGATGTAAGATTCACATAAAACTTACTCTGATGGCTGACTGGATCTGGAATCAACTGAAACAGTCCCCTGGGTGCTCCTGTGAAGGATTTCTTTTGATCAGATTATCTGAAGTGGGAAGGCCCACACTTGATGCCAGTGGCAGCCCAGATAAAAGAATGGGATGAAGGAAACGTTGCTTGCTTGCCATCCCTCTCAGTGGCAAGTTCAGAGGCTGATCACTGAGCTTCACCAATACTAGGACCAACTTTGTCAGCCTTCTGCTGTAGACACAGTCCCAGCAGCCCTTCAGGACTCCCTCAGGCCTTTAGCTTTCAGCATCACTGACGGAAGCAGCTGCCAAACTCTCCGTCACTCTGGGTGAGCCAGCTACATTTGACATACCCAGACAGTATCGTGCAAGCCAACATGACACATCCCCACTTAAATGCCCCCATCCTATTGGCGCTGTTCCATTGGAGAGTGCTGTCTACTATGTTTACCACTGTAAAGTGACCCAATCAGTGGTTCCTAGCTATGCTGTACAATCATACCACTGTCTATTCTAGAAGAGTCTTACCTCCCCACGAAGAAACCCCTGGTCAACAGCAGTCATTCCTTATCTCCCCCTGGCTCTGAGTAACTACACTTCAGGACACTGTATAGAAATGGTTAGACAGAATATGGCCTTTAGCGCTGTATGATTTCACTTGGCATAGGGTCCCCAAGGCTCATCCACACTGTAGTCTATATCCGTGCCTTGCTCTTTTTCACAGCTGGACAATATTCCATCACCTGGGTCCTTGTAGACTGCTTCTACATCTTGGTGATTGCCAGTGATGCGGCGGTGAGGGGGAGGGAGGATTGCAGGCAGGCAAGTGCTTTTACTGCTCACAGGTTTGGAGGGAGGAGAGGAACTGCCCACAAAGTGACAAGCCTTTCTTGACTGGCAGACTGACCGAATAGGGTGGATCACTCCTGATTGCACCCTGAGGAGGGAGGGCCATTCCTGTGACACTCTCTTAGGGTGCAACAACCCTTCTTGGATGCCAAGGACGCTTCTCATACCAAGTAGCCAGTTTCTAGCTGGAAAAATAGGAGTTTTTTTCCCCCCACAGTGATGGCCAGCTTTGCTCCAGGTTGTAGAGTGGGGGTGCTCCTGAAACCAGAGTTCCGTTGGGGAGTATCATAGAGACCCTAGGGGTCATGGAGAGGAACTGCAGCTTGGCACCGTGTAGCAGGTTGGAGTCCCTGAAGAGAGGCCAGAAGGCCATTGGTGAAGGAACAGCATGTGGTGACCTCAGCCGCTGGAGATGCCAGGACCACGGAGATCAAGGACACTGGAATACCAGGACAACGGGAGAATCACCAAGGACAGCAGCAGCTGTGGAGTGGAGTCTGTCTGAGCCTATGCGTTGTGTGTCTGTGCACGTCAGAGCTGGAGCTGCCCAGGCCTGTTGGAGCCCAGAAGATGGTGAGCAAGGACCAGCTATAAGACGCTGAGCTACAGGAAGTAACGTGCACTGCTGTGTTTGTTTCTACTTTGTTCAGACAGAAACTGTCCCCAGGTTCTTCCCTCTTGCAATAAAAAAGTACTTAGATTGGTTTGGATTTTTTCTTACAGGAGCTCACAGTTGAGAGCCTTTGGACTAAAGAGACAGTATTTTAAAGAGATTGGTCTTTTTTAAAGTGTTGAAATTAAAAATATATATATATGTATGATGTTTGCCTGATTGTATGTCTGTGAACCATGGGCATGCAGTACTTGTGGAGGCCAGCATAGGGTGCCAGGTGGCAGGTGCCCTGGAAGTGGAGTTACAGACAGGTGTGAGCTGCCATGAGGGTGCTGGGAATTGAACCCAGGCCCTCTGAAAGAGCAGCTGCTGTTCTTCATCTCTGAGCCGTCTCTCCAGCCCCAAGTGCTGAAATTGTTAAAGACTGCAGAAATTGGGCTGGTGAGATGGCTCAGTGGTTAAGAGCACTGACTGCTCTTCTGAAGGTCCTAAGTTCAAATCCCAGCAATCACATGGTGACTCAAACCACCTGTAATAAGAAACAAAAAAACAAAACAAAACAAAAACAAACAAAAAAGAAATTATAAAAAAGAAAAAAAATTCTTTAGCCGGGTGGTGGTGGTGCACGCCTTTAATCCCAGCGCTTGGGAGGCAGAGGCAGGTGGGTTTCTGAGTTCAAGGCCAGCCTGGTCTACAGAGTGAGTTCCAGGACAGCCAGGGCTATACAGAGAAACCCTGTCTCAAAACCTTGCCCCCCCCCCCAAAAAAAAAAGTGACTACAGGAATTTAAAAGTCGAACTAAGTTTTTCATTGTGATATTACCATAAGATCTTGGAGATAAATGGAGAGGATATTATGATTTAATAATAAAGTATTTGTGTGTCAGTTTGGCAAGAGTCAGTTTCCTGGTTAGTGTTTTGTCGACTTGGCTTGTAGAAGAGCCTATGGGGTTTTCTTGATTAATGATTGATGTAGAAGAGCCCAACCCACTGTTGGCTGTGCCAGCACTGCACAGGTGGCCTTCAGTTGTGTAAGAAAGCTGAGCAGGCTATGCAGAACAGGCCCGTAAGCAGCGTTCCTCCGTAGTTTCTGCTTTGGTTCCTACCTCTGGGTTCGTGCCTTAACCTACCTGATTCTCTCCATGATGGGCTGTAAGCTATAAGGTGAAACTTTCCTCCCATGTTGCTTTTGGTCATGGTGTTCATCACAGCAGTAGAAAGCAAACCAGGACGGAAGGGGTGCTGGCCAGGGGGTCCCAGCTCTACTGCACTTAGGCCACCCACAGAATTCACAGCCCCCCCCAAAGTGAAGATTCAAACTTGAGCCCCTCCCAGGTCCTGAAGGCTTGGCAGGAGGTAGAACGAGTTGGCGCAGGCTGGCCCTCTGAAGGATTGTCTCTTCTCAGTGTCATTAGTGGCTCTTGTCTTGCTTTGGAACGTGGCCTCCTGTGTGTGTGGGCACTCTCTGTCAGGTGTCAGGCCTGGCTTCCTCTGCTTTTGGTGCCGAATAGAGTAGGTGGCTGAGTTATTCCCTCCTCTTAGCTAGCAGCTGTGGAGCTGCACACTGAGCTCTCAGCAGGCTGAGGCTAGCGCGTCCTGAGCTTCCGCTTGAGGAGCTTGGGCTGCTCCCACGGAGAGACAAGAGCAAGATGGACTTGGGAGCTTTGCAGACTGGGTCCCTGTGCCAACAGGGGGGCACTGGCCAGGAAGGGTGGTGAGCTGAGGTTGCCCCAGGCAGTAGAGGCTGAGGATTATAGAATCTCAGAACATTCCTTCACCCTGCTGTGCTCCTCCTTGTGCGATCAGGTGTTTTGCTCACGTGGGACAGACTTGGGGGTGGGGAGGTGGATAGAGTGACCCCAGAACAAGTGTGCTGCTCAGGCACAGTCGCTGTCTTCTTGCTTTGTTTCTAGTCTGGCGGAATGGGAGATACCCCCACCCCGAACCCCAGGCACTGAGTTCTGTGCAACACTTGGACGAGAAGAGGGCACGGATGAGCCTCTCACAGAGACACGTGGTCCCCTACTTATAGTTCTTCCGTCAGCACCTTGGAGCTAACGCAGTGCCCTGTCAGAAACGACTTCAGTTTTGAGTTTGATCATTTTGGGGGAGGGACACTAGTAATTTGCAGTCTGATCCTCACTGGGGAGTTGGCTGGACATCTAGCCCCAGCTCCCACTCAGCATTGTGGGAAGAATGGTGTAGGGCAGTGGGCTCTCCTGTTCTCTAGGATGTGAGGTGGGTTCAAAGAAGTCAACACTTAAACACTTTAACAAGGGCTTGGATGTGTTTGAATAATTGATTCCTGCAGGTGGCGCTGTTGTGGGAGCTGCTGCCTGCAAAGCTCCCAGGACCATCTTGCTCTTGTCTCTCCATAGGAGCAGCTCAGGCTACTCAGCTAGCAGCTCAGGCCGCTTCTAGAGGTGGGGCCTGAATGGAGGAAGCAGGTGGCTGAGGGGGCAGACCTTGAAGATTATACCAGACCTAACTCCCACCCCAGCTCTAGCTGCATCCTGGTCTGCCAAGACTTGAGAAGTCCCTGCTGCAGGTTCCTGCTGTAGCCAACTCTGCCATATCTTCCACACTAGAGTGGATTAGTGTTTCAAACCACAAGCCAAAGGAAATTTTTCTTTCCTTAAATTGCCTCTGGTCACAGCAAAGGGAAAATGACAAATGTGATATATTATATAGTATTTATATGCACAAGTGCGCACATAATAGGTGTCTGCCACAGTACATGTGTAGGGTTCAGAGAACAACATGGAAAAGTTGATTCTCTCTTTCCACCACGTGAGTCTGGGGGTTGAACTCAGGTCTCTAGGCTTGGCAGCAAGTGCCTTTATTCACTGAGCCATCTCACAGACCCTTCTATGCTAATTTTAAACCTAGGATGCTTTAATGTCCCATCCCCACTGTAAATTGAAGAGCACCCACGTCTTTGAGAAGAAGCAAGGATGACAAGACCTGACTTTGCCATGACAGGGACTTGAAGGATCTCAGGATGTCCACAGGCTTCCCTTCCCAGCAGGAGCCTGGTGCAGAGGAAGCTCTGCGCTGGCTTTAGGACCTCAGTCTGTTTCTCGGCTGCCTTCCTCCATGGGTGGGGACGCCAGTCCCTGTGCTGGGCCCCCAGCAAGGTTTCTTCTCAGCAGAACTGATTATGGCCTTGCCTTTGGGTTAGAGGTGTGCCTCCAGACCTCTGCTCTTCAGCTAGTGGCCTCCATCACCACTGTGTTCCGTTTATAAGTCTAGGCAAGCAGTGCCTTGTCACCTACAGACCCAAAGTCCCTTAGAGTCTACCAAAACATTCTGTCTTGGTATTTGAGTTTCTCTCATCTACTTCATTGTATAGAAGATAAGGAGAAATGTTAAGTTCTCTGAAATATTCTAGAATAATTTTAAGTTTTCTTCCTTCCCCCTCCTTTCCATGTACATGCATGTATTGCATGTTTTGCATGTATGTGGGTACATATCTGTAGGTGTGCATGCCTGTGAAGGCCCCTGGAGTTGATGTAATCTTCTTTGATCACTGTCACCAGCTTAGTCTTCGAGGGTCTTTCAGTCGAACCCAGGGCTCATCAATATGGCTAGTCCTGCTAGTCAGCTTGCTCTGGGGATGCCCAGTCTCTGCCCTCTGAGGGTGTAATTACAGGAGGGCTGCCATACCTACCTGGTGTTTGTATGGGTTCTGGGGATCTGATCCCCAGTCCTTACACTTGTGAGGCAGGTGCTTTCACTGAGAGCCATTCCCAAGCCCTACTTTCAGTTTTCTCAACAGTAGCTCTCAGTGCAAAAATCTCTCATGTACACCAATCCCTTGGGTGTATATTTGTCTGAGATAAAAAGGCTTGCTGGCTAGCACCCAATATCAAAGTGAGCAGGTGCAGTGTATAACAAAATCACCTCCTGGGTAGTTCTGAAGATGGCCTCACACCTAACTGTAGGCCTGGGCCTCCACGGCAGAAGAACAGCATCCCCCAAGGGAAATGGCTAGATGGCTCCCACAGTCTGACCATCCATCTCAGCAGCTAGGGTTAAACCTTGACTAGGGCATGCAGCCACTCCTCTGGGATCCAGGATTTGCCTACCTCAAGATCCTCATTCCATGTGGGCCTGCCATGGGTTTACATATCTCCTGACATCCAGTGGGTTTGGCATTTCTGCCCACTGGATCATCTGCCTGGAGTTCATCTGTCACAGGGGCTGGCATATTCTACATGGCAGGATGGTTTGGTAGGAAGCTCGTGCTCCGTGTGTGGTACCTGAGAGTCACCTGCAGAGAGACATTCTCAGATATGGCCTTGGTAGCCATCACAAGCACAGAGCTTGTCCCTCAGTTATCTGAGTCTCTGCCTTTCTCCAGTCCTGGGGTTACTGGGGTCACTGGACATTGCTAAGGCTTTGGATCTCCCTGTGTCTAGTTTCCCAGTATGGCAGTCATAATCTTGCTCTTGTCCCAACTGTACCAGGTGATGGCCTATGAAGGCCTGAACCATGTCCCTCATAGGGTAAACGTTGGCCTTGTTTACAGATTGACTCTTTAACGAGGTCAGTAGTCTGGGTCCTGTTACACAGGGACAGGATTATAGGAGGTTACTGAGACATGGGCCTACACAGACCATGTAAGGAGAGGGAGATGTGAGCATGTTTGCATGGCGGTATTGCTCACATACTGCGGTGCCGAATATCTGCTTTCTTGAGGGGCTTGATCATGGGGCAGCTGAGACCCTCAGGAGACCCTTGGAGATCATACCTGCTAACAGTCCCCAGTGGAAGAGGGCAGACTCCCGGCATCAAGACAAGTACCCTCTGCCCCCAAAGTTCTATTCAAGGTAAACCCTTGTCTGGGAGGACAAACTACTTAGTCGTATAGTTTCTTGTATTACCTAGGGTTTCTTTCTCGTTGTTGGCCCAGCTTTTCATGAGTTCTTGCAATGGCTGGGACACTTCAGAGGTATGGCTGCTTCTGAGTTATACCCATGGACCTGAAAGTGACCCCAGCAAGCTCACTGTCCACCTGACCGCAGCAGACAGAATTCTTCCTTTGGTCTGCTTCTGACTTCTCTGTCTAGGGTGAATGATGCTTCTCTACGTCTCCCTAGGAGAAGTCTCATGACACATGCGGCAAAGCCTGGTCTGGCGCCTCTCTGGAGAGACCCCCACCTTGGTCATGCCTGCATTCTAGACTCCCTGCCTTTGAAATATGAGGTGACACATGTTGGCTGTGTGGCTGTACCCTTGAGAAATGTGGCCAGAGATGCCAGACAGGGAGCTGCAGAATAGGAGATGGCACCATCTGCTGCCACGGCGGTGTGAATTAGGGGGATGGAGACTCTTCCCGGGCCTTAGTTTTCTCACTAGATTGGGGTTGGATTTGAGGTCTCCTTTGTGTGGGTTGAAGAAGCAGCGATGCCAAGTTCAGTTCCAGCATAGACCCTGGAATGGCTCTGCTGACTGCTGATGTGTGTAAAGCATAGAGGCCTCTAGCCACTCACCTTGTCCCCATTGACTTGGCTTTGCTAGAGGCCATGGTGAGTGACTGGGAGGCAGGATAGAGATGCGTAGAGGATGGCTGCATGAAGATATAGGAGAAGATCCCATCTGCAGGGAAAGGACACAAGCCTTGGGGAAGCCCTGAAACGCATCTGTCTTAGCTCTCCAGGGTCCAGGATGAGGGGCAGTGGGTGTAACCGACCACAGACTGTAAGCTAGATCTGTGTGGGTGGCCATCAGACGTTCCTAGCCTGTTCACCTAAGATTCAAGGTTATCCCAGGCCATCTGCTCCTAGAGAGATAGATAAGAACACTGGCTGCTTTCGAGAAGAGCCCAAGTTGGCTTCCCAGAACCCACATGACTACATACAACCATGTGTAACTCTAGTTTCAGGACATTTGACACCATCTTCTGGCCTCTCTAGGCACTGCACACATGGTATACAGACATACAAGCAGACACATACTCATACACATGAAATAATAAATAAATAAATAAATAAATAAATAAATAAATGAGTTAAAGGTAGTAGCTGAGACATATCAACCCCACTGGGTTGTTCTAGCACTTTCTAAAAGTTTATGTCCCTGGGCTGGAATTAATTCGATCTACGTTGGCGTGTGGGCAAGTGTGGTGTGGTTTATTATTGTGGATTGACAGGTTTTTTTCAAATATACCATCTGTAGGTGTTTTATAGAAGTTTGTGTCTATTTAAATTAGCAATTGAACTGGGGTTTTTTTGTACAGTTTTATTTTGTGTGTGTGTGTGTCTGTATGGGTGACCTGAACTTCAACTGTGGACCTCTTGTCCACAGCATTGTTAGTGGGGGAACTTTCTGTTTCTTCTGTTTTGTTGGTTTCTGTGTTACCGCCCTCATGAAAAGAAAAGCTATTTTAATTGTCCAGAGCACACCACCTCCTCCACAGCTTTCTGTGGGAACTGCGTCCTGTGTTCTCATCGCCCCTACCCTGTCCCTATTGGTGCAGAATGCCAGCAGGTAGCGTCTCTTAAATAAAGCAAGGCACAGGCTGTGTGCCCATGGCTTGTTTGTATAAATACTGCGTTGGAGAAGCTGAGCAGCACAGTTGCTGCACACCTGGAATAAGACTAACTAAAGCTACCAGCCACTGTGATCTACATGTGCAACTAGAGATGACATCTGTCCCCAGGACAGTCAGTGATTACTGTTATCTCATGATGCAGTCAGGCCACAGTGGACTCTGATCGTCAGCTCTGCGGGACATTCTGGGACTGGTGGATTCCCATGGCAAGCCAGGGTTTGTGTGGACATGGGCTGTTATCAAGATAACCCCTCTGTGTGGACATAGACTGTCACTGAGGTGACCCCTCTGTGTGGACATGGACTGTCATTGTGGTGACCTCTCTGTGTGGACATGGGATATCATTGTGGTGACCTCTCTATGTGAACATGAACTGTCATTGAGGTGACCCCTCTGTGTGAACATGGGCTGTCATTGTGGTGACCCCTCTGTGTAAATATGGACTGTCATTGGGGTGACCCTGTAGCTTGTCTTTGCTACTTTGTGGGTCCTTTCTTCTACCTTTTCTGTACCCCTTTTTTCCACGCTTTCAATCCCCTAACACTAGATGAGAGAGAAAAGGGATAGAGGGAGCAGAAAGAGATTCCTGGATAAAGTCAGAGATCCAAAAGGGGGTGACATTATCATTAGACTACTTCCTGCTGATTAGGGGCACTGAGTTCCTGGGGGCAAGTTTGATCTTCACTGTCAGGATATCTAATTTCTTCGTTGTTGTTTCTTCTTTGTGCATGACTGCTTAACAAACTGTGACCAACAACCACCAACACCCCACCTCTTGGGTCCTAGCATTTTATAGACCCTCTTAAAAGTCCCCAGAGTTCCAAACATTACACAATCGCAGAAATTATCTGCAGCTGACAAAATCACACCCCCTGCACAAGGCAAATTATAGTCAGCTGCTGTGGACAATCTGAAGCAGCCCCATATCCTACACCTGGGATTAAAATAAAAACGCATTCTTATAATATTTTGAGTTTTTTAAAGAAAGCAAAATTTTCGTGTGAACGAAATATGTTTTGGTATTAATTAAAATTGCCTTTGACAGTTTCGTGTGTGTGTGTGTGTGTGTGTGTGTGTGTGTGTGTGTGTGT
>JADRCC010243189.1:0-11697 GCA_019843855.1 Hylomyscus alleni | reverse complement strand
GCCTTCCTTGGGATTCCCTGATCCTCCCTAAATTCTCTGGGATTCTCTGGGTGATCTTCCATTCTCCTTGGTCTCCCCTGACCTTCCCTGGAGTCTTCTGACTGCCCACAGGCTCTCCTGGGCTCTTTTGGGCTTCTCTTCTGATTCCCCGACCCTCTTTTGGGCTCCGCTAACCCTCCAAGGCTCCCCTAGTTTTAGCGTCTCTTGCCTCTTCGACTTGAACTTTGTACCCTTTCCTTGTAATAAGCCACAGCTGTGAGTGAATTGTTCTAGCAAATTAAAAAGGTGTGTGCATCCTGTTCTCACAGCGGAGAAAGTCCCTGAGAGATACTATGAGTCTGTGCCAGAAGACTATGGCCTCAACCTAGCAGGCACCTGCCTGGCACCCTGGTCAGCAGTGGCCCTCAACATAGCAGGCACCTGCCTGGCACCCCGGTCAGCAGTGGCCCTTAACATAGCAGGCACCTGCCTGATGTCCCGGTCAGCAGTGGCCCTCAACACAGCAGGCACCTGCCTTATGCCCCGGTCAGCAGTGGCCCTCAACATAGCAGGCACCTGCCTGGTACCCCTGTCAGCAGTGGCCCCGAGAAGCCCAGAGTGTCCAGTGGGGTGACAAGAGACGGGAGGGCTCAGAAGGATTCCCTGGGGTCGGGGATCATGAGACTCAGAAAGCCTGTAGTGGAATTCACCTGCCCCCGCCCCCGCCCCCACCCCCCAAGGAGTTATCAGCCAGGATGCTCTGTGCTCCCCGTGGAAACAGCGACACCCAGTGGTGGCTCAGGTATTTCCAGGCCTGTGGTGAAGCAAAGCACCATGGTCGCTAGAGAATGGGGAAGCAGCAGCTCATCTCATGGTAGCCAAAGAAGCTGAGAGACAGACAGACAGGACAAGATAACGTCCCCTAGAAACATGGTCTGTCATCCATCAATGGTTTAATTCATTGATTAGGTTAGAGTCCTCTCAAGGACTGAGTCTACTAGTGGAAGGCAAGCCCTTAGCTTCTAGGCATTTAGGTTGGGACACTTTCAACCCATAACATGGGAGGACACAGAAGGATCCAAAGAGGACCTGCATCTAAACAGGGCCGTGGCTATGGCATGTGGGCGTGGATCCCGGAATCCGCTTATGAGAATGCAACTTGGGAAGCTGGACATGGACCTTCTGCGTAAGGAATTCCGAGCCCAGTGGCAGAGCCCTCTGGCAGGCCTAGTCTCTGAGCGTACAGATGTGTGAGGCTGTGACGTAGCTGAGCAGGGAGCCTCACCTCGTGCTGACCCAGCTGGACCAGGGCTTGGCAAACAGAACATCCGGAGCAGAGTAAGTGGGACAGAAGGGCAGTTTCGTGGCCTTCACTGCTGACGGGTGGAACAGCCTCTGGAGAGGAGCAAAGAAGGTTGGGACATGGGCAGCAGGCCCGTACTCTAAGCCAGGAGTGCACCCTGATACTGAGGACTGTCCTGAGCAATGGGCAGAGGGGAAAGAGCCTGCAAGGGCTTGTGCCTCTAGCAGAGTCACTCAGAGGAGTCCAGGTGGCTTTAGTGACTTCAAAGCGCTGGCGGTGGTGCTAGTGGACATGTCTGTAGGGTCTAGATGCTTCTTGCCCCTTGCCGACATGGCTATACCATAGGCCTATTTGTCCAGTCAACCCAACTCTCTCAGATCCCTCTGACTCTGTGTTCTACCCCTTCATCCTCAGAGAAGCCAGAAGGAACTTTCTAAAACGGGAATCATCCCCCCTACCTACCTGGCTATCGGTCTAGTTCCTGCACAGCAGACAGATCCTATGGGTACAGCTCCTCTGGCCCCAGATACATCCTCTGGCTAACCCTGAAACGTGACAGAAGCCCAGCACTTCGCAGGCACTCTAGGCAGACCCTGGGCACCACACAGGGAGGCTGCTTCTGGCATTTCAGCACCCTCCATCCCTCAGTGTCCCTGACTGGGACACGAACCCCGTGGCTTGCTAATCCATCTCCCTTGGCCGGCTTCCGCTTCTTTTCCCATAGCTTGAGGATTCAGTCAGAGCAGCGATTCTCAACCTTCCTAATGCCGCGACCCTTTAATACAGTTCCTCATGTTGTGGTGACCCCCAATCATCAAATTATTTTATGGCTACTTTGTAGTTTTGATACTGTTTTGAGTCATAATGTAAATATCTCGCATGCAGGCTATCTGATACGTGACCCCTGTTGACACACAGGTTGAGAGTCACTGGATTAGACAGTGTTTGGGCGTCCCCTTATTTTATAGTTGGGAAAAGGAGGACTCTTTCCCCTATATCAGGACTTGGGTTGGCCCTGTGGCAAGAGGGCCAAGTCTCTGAGAGACATTAGGTGGGGCCTCCCTCAGACCAGTCTGCCTGTCCTAGTGTGGCACACACCCTTCCGTGTCTTCTGTCAGACCTTTGTCAGCCTTTGACCTTAGACCTCAACTGTCCCCTGTTAGAAACATCACTTAATTGGGGTGCCATCCACTCTGTCAGCAGCCTCACAACCCCTTGCTGCCTTGCCATCTCATTTTCTCCTCATGTTCATGACACCTCCTCTAGGTTTTATTTAGCTTTCTTTTCTTTTATGGCAAACCCTAGACACTACTTCAGGGTGCATCCAAAGACAAGGAGAGTTCTTATAGGCCCTTGATGGTGTCATCATCAGCTTCACAAACCTGAACATAATTACTTTAAGTCATCTAAGTGCCTGTCCACAAACATATTTTTCTAACTGTCTACAAAGTATCCTTTGAACCTGGGCACAGAATCAGGATTCAAATGAGGTGGGCTGTGTGTCACTAGGTTTTGTCTCTTCCACTGTGCGACATCAGGATGCTTCTCCATTCTGATGGTGGTTCAGGTCAGCTAGTGGCTTGAGAGCTCAGGGTAGGACTGGCCTTTGCATTTATAGATGCCCCAGTGTGTCAGAGCTCCAGTCAGCAGGGCTCACACTGTATTGCCTGCTTTTCCTTAAGACAGCAGTTCTTGACCTGTGGGTTGAGACTCCTTTGGTGGGTGTGGGGGGAGTGTCTGACAACTTTTTCCCAGGAGTCATCTATGGCCACCAGCAAACACAGGTATTTATATTACAATAGAAACATTACAGTCATGAAGTAGCAATGAAGATCACTTTATGGTTGGGGTCACCACAACATGGGGAACTGTATTAAAGGGTCGAAGCGTTAGGAAGGAGAAACACTGCCTTAAGTCCTTGTTCTCTTCCTGTTGTTTGAAAATAATCTGACAGAAACCACTTAAGGGGAAAGGGTTTATTTCAGTTCTTAGCTCAAGTACAGTCCATTTTTGTGGGGAAATCACAGCAGCTGGAACTTGAGGCGTTTGGTCAGATCCCACAGGAAGCAGAGAGCAATGAATGGACGCACACTGCTGCTTGGCTCCTCTCTCTACTTACACTGCCTAGGTCCATTCAGGAAACGGCTTGACTTCCTACCCCAACCAGTGCAATCAAGATATATCTGGGTGGGAGTGGGTATCTTGATTAGGTTGAGATGGGAAGACCTGCCCACTGTGGGTGGCATCATTCCCTGGGCTGGATCCTAGACTGTATATAAAGGAGAAAGAGAGCTGTACTCCAGAATTTCTCTCTCTTGGCTTCTTGACTAGGATTGTGCTATGAGCAGCTAGCTGCATCAGGTTCCTGACTCCGTGCCTTTTCTCCCATGATGGGCTATAACCTAGAACTGTAAGTCAAATGAACCCTCTCTCAAATCACTCTTGTCAGGGGATTTCATCACAGCAGCAGGAAAGTAAGAAACCTCATCTTTTCACCGTGGACCTCCTGAAGAAACTGGATCAATTTGGTCTTACCGTTCACAGTGGATTCTACAATATTCCTCACCAAAGCTTGAGTGATGTCTCCTGGCTCCCCTCAGCTCAAATACTTTTTTTTTTTTTTTTAACCGTCTCCACATGGCTTGCCTCAGGAAGGCTGAATCTTCCCACTGCATGTCATCAGCTTCTTTGGTAGGGGTGGGGAGGTTGGGGGGCGGGATTCCTGTCACCCCTACTTTGCAGTCACAACTACTAGCTCTTGTGAACTGTGGGCAAAAGTTGGCAGATGGTCCCAAGAGTGATGCGCCCCTACCCCCTGGGATAGTGGCCAAGAATGCCTGTATAAACAGGAGAGAAGACACAGCCCATGGGTTTGGCAGAACTTTTATAATCTGTCTCTTTCCAAACTCTGCTTCAGTTTCCCCACTAGGGAGAGACGTTGAGACAGGAGGCGTCTGCTTAAATCGAAGCCTGAGATCTATAAAGTTCTCTGGTCCTGAGGAGGAAGCAGCCCCACTAGGAAGCAATTTACCACAGTGCTTGGGCAAGAGCCAGCTCCAGGAAGGGGCAAGTGTGTGGGCGAGACAGGGATAATGCTCCTTGTCCTCCATCATACTGCCCTTGGTCCTGGCCTCCAGAGCCAATATCCTCTCCCAGAGCGCCTCTCACAACCAGACCCCAGACCTCCTGTCTCAGAGATAGAAAACCAGAGACTCATCATCATCCAGAGGCTTCAAGCCCGGTGATCCACGTTCTGAAGTCTCAGGACCCAGCTAACCCTCATCTGGGAGGATAACCCTACATGGCTGCTAGAATCTCAGGCAAAGCAGCTTGTCTGCCACAGAGCAGAAACACAGAACCATTGAGAGAGACCTTGGCTTGGTCCTTTTAGAAAGGAATGACCACAATACCTCCATGGGAAGCTCTAGAAAAATCTTTGAGTGCCCTGTACCCAAGTTCTGTAGATCCTGCTTAACCACACCGAATAGCTCCCAGAAGGAGACCCAGAAACCCAGGGCAGGGCAATGACCTTCCCACAGGCATCCAGTGAATGGGTTGGAGGTCAGATAGGGTAGGGATAGTGCTGGCATGCAGAAGGGACCTCTCCACTTGAGACTTAAGATTCTGTGTGTACTCTGACACGGCTTTGACATTGAGTTGGGCTTTCTCATCCTCAGGGGATCAGTTTCCAGTCACAGTGCTAAGATACCCCCTCCCCCAGAGGACATTTGGACAGTGGGTGACTGTCCCAGCAGGTATTACACCAGTGGGATGTATTGCCTGCAGATCTGATTCTTTTTCCTATCAGGTCTCCATATATTCGAGTTCACCTCTTTGCCCAGGTGTGACACTGGACAGGCTGCTTGGAGCCCTCCTCTGTGTGTCACCGAATCCCGGCCTGAGAGTCTTTTCACTTCTCCCCTTCATTCTCACCGCAGGTCATGCCTTAGTCTCCAGTATTCCCAGTGTGTCCCTGACAGACTCTCCCCTGCCTTTCTCCCCTTCATGCCTTTGTGATTGTACCTGGGGAGGAGGTGAGAGGCAGAATCGGCCCTGGAAAGCAGGGATCGATATAACTCGGAGAATGCTCTGTGAACCACAGCATCATTCGCTGTGGGTCGGCGGCCCTCAGCCATCCTCCCGGGGAACAAAACCAACAGGAATCGATCCCTCAACTCCTTCCCCCAAGGTCAGCTTTTCTTCTGCCAAGAGCTAAGAAAAGACTTGTTTCCAGTGGCTTCTGCCACTGGTTTGGTTTTGCAATGTCATCTGACCTGTGAGGTCGGATGGAATCCTTGTGCAGCATGTGCCGGTGGGAGTGGCACCCGGTCCCTCTGATGGAGTTCCAGAGGCTTCCTGGTTTACACAGGGACAGATGACCAAGGCTGGAAAGACAGAGTTCTTCCCAAAGCCAAGAAATATCACCTGGAAGTGGGTGGGGCTGGGGCTCAGGTGTGCCCTTCCTGGCTGGGACAGGGCTTTTCAGTGTGGGGTTCTAAGGAAAACCACTTCCTGGCTCTGTTCAGTGTTAGCTGGGACCATAGAAGGGACTTAAATAAGGTGGGATCAGCAGCTCAGGGCCATACAGCCTTCTACAGGGCAGGTGCTACAGGCCGTTCTGACTGGGCGACTGCAGGAGACCCTCATGTACAATGAGTCCCATGATAGATGGGCCTCTGAGGCCGTCTGACAGAGTCTGATTCCCATCTACAGATAAGGAGGCCAAGCCTGTGGGGCAGGGGCTGCACCCAGCTTGCCCCCCAACAGCTTTCTTCCCTGTCATAAGTTGAAGCGACGTGTATGAGAGAGAACCATTTATTGGTAGTTAGAGTTATTCTGTGACTTATCGAATTCCATTGCTGATGTACATGATCTGTCTTCCACACATTTATGTTTCGAAACATTTTAAAGGTTTCAAAATCATGAAGCTGTCACCGCATTTAGTGGATGTTAAGAATGTCCTCACTTTTGCATCAAACCTCCCCCCCCCCCCCACACACACACTTTTTACGGAAACAGTTGTCAGTTGCTGCAGTCACCAGCCAGCATGGCACTGGCAAGAGAAAAGACAAACGGATCGATTGGAGCAAAGTTTCACAAACAGACGCAGCCTGACACGGGCAGGCCCTACGAGAGAGTGACGCCATAAGAGGGAGAGAGGCGTCTTCATTGAGGGGATCCAGCTTCGTCATGGAGTGTCTGTGGGTCTGTCAGTGTCTATGTCTGTATGTCTGACACTGAAGTTGACAGAGGAGTTGCCAGACGATGACACTGAAAGACGTCTTTGCGTCCTCAGAGACCAATGAATTTTTTTTTCAGACACACAAAAGTACTGGTACTAACTGTAAAAGGAAAAAAGCTGGACTCTACCAAAGCCATCAGGGGAAAAGGGGAGCCCCAGGCTGGGCTGGCAAGATGCTTGAGAGGCAAAGGTACCTGCTACCAAGCTTGATGGCCCAAGTTTCACCCCCAGGACCCACATGCTGGGAGAACTATCTTCTGTGAGTTGTTCTCTGACCTTCACGAGCATGCTGTAGTGTGCACTCATGTGTACACACAGACAGACAGACAACAGACAAAATAAGTACATGACATGTAATAGAAGTTTAGAAACCTCAAACTGGTAGAACTATTAACAGCCTAAATAACTGGTGAATGCATTGTATCTAGAACTTCAGTGTTGCAGATCAGTCACTAATGCCTAGGTGAGGTGGCATGTGTCCTTAATCCTAGCACTCCGGAGGCAGCCATGCAAATTTCTGTGAGTTCCAGGCCAGCATAGTTGCATAGTGAGACCCGACTCAACAAAGCAAAGAGTAGAGGAAAGAAGGAAGGGAGGAAGGAAGGAAGGAAAAGACAGGTGTTCAACCTTCTGTTTGTAATAGGGCAAATCTTGAACATGCCCTTCACAAAAAGAAACAGTTTTCATGCAAATGAAAATTGAAATGAAAAGGTGTTCATGAAAAGGTCCTCAGTATCGTCGGTCACAAAAAGTCTCGGCCTTACTAGGAAACACACCTTCCAGAATGGCTAAAGTAACTCACCCTGGCAAAACCAAATACCAGCGAGAATGTGGAGCGACTGGAACATTCTAGTGGGGGCAAAACTGCGACAAACACTTGGAAAACCCACCGCAGCGCCTTCAAGTCAACTAGGACAGATATGTCTGTTTACTGCCCAGTATTGCTCATCACCACCAAAGACTGGAAAACCCCTACAAATTCAATGGAGGAATGGGTCAGCACACCCTGAGAACTGACTATACCCAGCAGGAGGAAGCAGCAAACTGAAGCTGCAGCGGCAGTCCGGGTGAGTCTTAGATGCATGTAGAGAGAGTCCATCCAGGAATGCACAGGCCTGCCAACTTCACGATCCCTTGTGAGATTCCAGAACAGGAAGTAGGTCACCTCTGGGCCTGGAACACACTGATGGGCCTGGGAAAAGGCCTCCTCCTACTGGGTATTTCACAGTTGATTAGACTGTATGTGTTTGAGCTTTCTATGCAGAGCCAGAAATAGGCCATACAGATCAAGTCCTGAACGTCTCTAGGGATGGTGCTGAAGGCCATCCAAATTTGAGGATTCAAGACTTTACATTGTTATGATATGTAAGGAACAGCATCTGCAGTGAACCATGAAGGAAATGGCTGGCTGGTTGTCTCTTCCACACAGGAAATTTATCTGTGTACTGTGTCTGTCTTAGTGCAAGCACATTGCCCCACCCCTCTTCTGCCCCGCCTTCTGTTGAGGGGCTCTTCAGAGCTGGTGTATCTGGGTACATTTAGTAACACTGCAATGAGCATCCTGTAGCACACCTCCTCTGCTCTTACACTGAAACAGGATCACTGGAGCATTGGAGAGCACATCTTTACTCCTTGGTCCTTAGGTGTGGGACTCAACCTTGGCCAGAGGCTTTGTTAGCTGGGCATGGTCAGATACAAAGGTGTCTTAGCCAGGGTTTGTACTCCTGCACAGAACATCATGACCAAGAAGCAGGTTGGGGAGGGAAGGGTTTATTCAGCTTACACTTCCACACTGCTGTTCATCACCAAAGGAAGTCAAGACTGGAACTCAAGCAGGTCAGGAAGCAGGAGCTGATGCAGAGGCCATGGAGGGACGATACTTACTGGCTTGCTTCCCCTGGCTTGCTCAGCTTGCTTTCTTATAGAACCCAGGACTTCCAGCCCAGGGATGGCACTACCCACAAGGGGCCCTCCCACCCTCGATCACTAATTGAAAAATGCCTTACAGCTGGATCTCATGGAGGCATTTCCTCAAGGGAGGTTCCTTTCTCTGTGATAACTCCAGCTTGTGTCAGGTTGACACACAAAACCAGCCAGTACAGTAGACCATGATATAGCATCTTGTCATTTTAAATTTTGCTTGAAATTCTTTTTTTACATTGTTGTTTTATTGTCATTATTACTGTGTGCGTACATGTGTGTGTTTGAGAGCACACACACGTGTGTTCGTGCACACATGAATGCACACGACACACACATGATGTGTGGAGCTCAGAGGACAACTTGAAGGAGTTGGCTCTCTCCTCCCATCGAGTGTGTGCTGACATCAGACTCAGGCCATCAGGCTTGGCGAGGGCTCAGCAGCACAACAATGGCTCACCTGCTGAACCGTCTTGCCTCATTTTTCTCTTGGCCGAGCATCTTTGTGTGCAGTTTCCCGTGTTTCCTTTTCGATCCCCTGCCTGTCATTCTCCCCATCCCTACCATGGCTGCTGATAGTTTTTTTTTCTGGCTCATCTGGTATCTGGTTGCTTACTAATGCCTCCTATTTATTCCCTTGCATTTCCTAAGTAGCAACAACATTTCTCTGAAAATAGTCACCATGTTTCCTTCCTTCTGGTATTTGGAGCTGGCACCTTCCTGTCTTCACACAACAAAACAAACGCTGGGGAAACACTGAGTGTGGAAGGGGGCAGTGGTTAGAAGAGCTTAGCTTTAATTTATTGGAAATCCACCAGTAGTCATTTCAGTTCTGTCTGTCCATCCATTACTGCCGTGTATTTATTGCCTCATACCCTTAAACAGGTACCTCATTTTTAGAAATTGACATGTAGTAATTGCATGTATTTATGAGATATAGTATGATAGTCTGATGTATTCAGGAGATAGCAGTTAAATCAGGGCAATTAGCACTTCCATCTCCTAAAATATTTATATATGTGAATATAATAGTATATGTACACTATATATATGTATATGTATATATATACAGAATATACTACATATCCCTATTTATCAATATATATACATAATGTCAATATATATCAATATCAATTCATCTATCTATCTATCTCTCTATATATTACTATGCTAGCAGTTCAACCCCAGGTCTTGGGCATGTAAGGCCAGGATTCTACCACTGAGCTGTGTCCTCAGCACAACATTACAGTTCCTCTGCGTTGGGAACACTGGGACTCTTGTCTTCTGGTTCTTTATAAACTATACAACAAATCATTGTTACCTATAGCCCTGAACTGTGCTGCCGAGCAGGACAGTAGATCTCACCCTCCCATCTGTGTTTTGACAGTGGGACCCAGCCTTTCGAGTCTTCCCAGCTTTGAGAGCTATTTCTATCAAATCAACTTTTTAAGCTTCCACCTGTGTATGTGAGCATGCATTTGTTTTTCAGTGTATAACAAATACCATCTCCCTTTCTTTCTTTCTTTCTTTCTTTCTTTCTTTCTTTCTTTCTTTCTTTCTTTCTTTCTTTCTTTTTTTTTTTGAGACAGGGTTTCTCTGTGTAGCCTTGGCTGTCCTGGAACTCACTCTGTAGACCAGGCTGGTCTCGAACTCAGAAATCTGCCTGTCTCTGCCTCCCAAGTACTGGGATTAAAGGCATGTGCCAACACTGCCCCGCCTCATTTTCTTTTTTAAACTATACATAAGGATGATTTTAAACTCCCAACTACCATGCCTGCTTTGAGCTCAGGGCTTGGTGTAGACCAAACTGACACTACCAACTGAGCTTCATGAGTTTCACCTCTCTCTTTCCCTCCCTCCCTCTCCCTCCCTCTTCTCCTTCCCTCCCTCTCCCCTCCTTCCTTCTCTCCCTTCCTCTCTTCCTGCCTCCACTGTGTCAAGCTTAGTTGCTATTACCTAGATTTAAACGTGTCCATCATTCTTGGCCCTCTCTAACTTCTCTGAGAGCTTACACATGCCTCCCCTTGCTGTAGGGGCGGTGTCCCTCTAGAATAAAAAGGAGTCTCACTTTCGTTCATTTCTGAATGCCTTTCTTTGTTCCTTAAACCCAGTACATTTTTTTCAACTTCCAAGATGCTGAACTATTTTTCCTGGCTGTGCTCTTATTATTACCATGATCTCAGAAAACAGTTACCTGCACCGTTTCTTTGCTGACATTTTTGGGGGAGCAGCAGGATTAGCTTAAAATGATGTCAGTGTCCTTTGGTTCTAGAGAAGACCAGCCTGTGCATGTCAGAGTACGGCAGCGTTGGAAGTTCAGTCACGTGCAGGATAATGCAGATGTCAGCAGGACTCAGGGGTTCACTGAGAACCGAAGCTCAGTTATAACTGCCAGCCAGAAGCACGAGGAACAAATCCACTGCTGGAATGTGGAGAAGGGGCTTAGAGTTAGCATTTCTTCTAGGCTCCGCCCAACAGTTACCTAGCAACAGCCAGGTACTAGCCTGGCTTGCTATAAAAAGACTGTGTGGCCTCTCCCTCTCTCTGACCCCTTTCTCTCTCTCTGGCCTCTCTCTCCCCCTCCCTCCCTCTCTAGCCTCTCCCCATCCTTTCTCACCATGGGCGTTTCTGGCCAGCCTTTCCTCCTTCTCCTCCTCCTCCTCCTCCTCCTCCTCCTCTTCCTCCTCCTCCCCCTCCTCCCCCTCTTCTTCCTCCTCCTTCTTTCTTTCTCTCTTACCTCCTCTCTCCCCTCTCTTTCTTTGTCTCTATTCCCTTCTCACCTCCTTAGCATGCCCTCCAAATAGACTTCACTTTATATTAGACCTGTTGTATAGCTGGTACCTGGGGGTGTGTGTGTTACCTCAGCATGAGCACCCCCTCCCACCACATCATGCCACCACATTACAAAATGTGGGGTCCAAAGCTCTCAGCAAGAGCTGCAGCCCCCTGAGAAGGAGGGACTAGCTGGCAGAGGTGGGTGGATGGAAGAGGTGGAAGGGAGCTGGGCCACCACTGAACCACTCTGGCACCTCTGCAGTATACCCTATTCCCTCCACAGAGTACCCAGCACACCCTACTCCCCAGGGTACCCAGCACATACTACCCTCACTGAGTACCCAGCATACCCTACACCCACAGAGTATACAGCATACCTTAGCCCCCCCAATACCCAGCATACCCTAGCCCCCCTCAAGAGTACCCAGTATGCCCTAGCCCCCCCAGAGTACCCAGCATATCCCAGCCCCCCTAGAGT